>JAGKQL010005697.1:0-10926 GCA_018398635.1 Cyprinodon brontotheroides
GTGCAGTACTGGTCATAGAAAAGGGTGATGCTTTGCTGGGACATGGAACACACGGGAACACCAGAGTGATACTGACCTGGCTTGAAGTAATATTATGGTCTTAGATCACTTGGGAAGAAAGGCTTTAGTTTCAACATGTTTGTGATTGAACTGTCATAAGTTTCTGATTTAAGTGCACCAGATGTCATCATGACCTGTGAGACCGCTCTCACAGAAATGTCATAATCATAAGTTACATTGGATGAAAGTTTTGTTTTGAAAGGTTGATAATTAAGAATATGATGTGTCTATGATTTAGTAGCAATAAATGTCATCATGATTTGCAAAAGAAATGTCACCATAACCTGTAACAAAGACTGTTGATTAAATATATAAAAAAAATAAAGCGTTGAAAGGGGTTTTCCACTGATAAGATCAAAGAAAGGCTTCAATTAAAAATATAAAATATGGTTTGGAGGAGGGTCTTCCACCAAGATGAAAGAGCCCCAAGCCCAATGAAATGTATAAAAGAGGGCTGTTTTCACCATTTGTTCAGTTGCTCACCGGTGACCAGCTCCGTGTGGTTGTGTTGTGTTTTGCAATAAAACACCCTGGACTTGGACTCAGCTGCTTCTGCCTGATTTTTGGATCTTTGTTTGAGACTTTTCTGCTTTTTAAGAACTTTGAATTTTTATAAAACTTAGTCCCAATCTTTAAGTCGTTTAAGAGAGAATTATAGACGACAAATTGGCGAGCCAGCCAGGAGGAGCAAGCTACCTGCGCCGGACCAACCTGCAGACGGCAGTCGAAAGCGGGGAAGCCCCAAACGGGCCCCGAAATTCACCGGTTAAAGGTGAGCTAATTTGTTATAATTTTCTAAATTAGTGGGGAACCAGCCTCCGGCGACTGCTTGTGGGTGTCAGGCGTCACAAAGCTCTCCTAAAAAGAACCTAGTTTTCCAAATTTAATAAAGTAATTTCCAAATTTGATAAGAATTTATATAAGAATATATAAAGGCAGATTAAGCTGAGGAAGGGTCCAGGTACGTATGAATGTATATGTGAATGCATGGTTTAAGTGTTATTAATGTTTGTGTTATTCTGTATTTGAACTGTTCTTGTTTGAATTATTTTGTAAATAAGTTAAGCTTAGCACGTGATGTTCTGAGCGGATGATTGGTAAAGGGACAGATTGATCAAAGCGTTTGACATAGTCTGTGGAAGCCATAAATCCGGAACATATAGGTACGCGTGTTACGTGAGGGTATCGGTGACTAAGGTAGTCGGCGTGCTCCACGAGACGGCTTATGTAGTATTAGGTATTGAGGGTATAAAAGGTATTGAGAGGCTAAGCGATAGCCAGGCTAAGGGATAGCCAGAATATTACCGATTAAGCGATAATCGGAGAATAGTACCGCTCGACCAACCGGAGGACGTCTATGCATTTCCAGTTATCTGGGTGCATCCGGGGCAGCAGGGAAAAACGTATATGCCACTGTAGGAAACAGTGAGGAAGAGTATATGCCACTGTAGGAAACAGTGAGGAAAAAAGAAGTGCACTGTAAATATATATAAATCATTTGTCTTGTGTGTCTTTGTCAGTGTGACGAGTGAAAGAGTTAAGTAACTAAGGGGAAGTAAGGGGTGGATGATATTAATAAATAAAGATTATAATATTGATAAAGCTTAAAGATATAATAATAAATTAATAGAAATAATTATTACAAAATATAGTTAAAAAGAATAACCTGAAAATTAATAAGGATTGGAAAACAGAATTGGTAACTGAAAAACACAGAGTTATGAGAATAAAATGAATTAACAAAGCTCCTAAATAAGATTGGAAAAAGTTGTAAGCATTATAAGATAAAGATATTATAAGTATATATTATTACAAACTATAGTCTACATAAAATAAAATATATAAGGTATAAAATTAGTGAAAGTGCAAAATAACATTACAAATTTGTTTTATTAAAGATCTTAACTCAAAATTGAAGAGATCTAAAAATTAGGAAGTAGATTAACTAGAAAAAGAAACTAAAGAAAAATAAACACGATCTGTATTGGAGAGAGCAGAACCAGTTAAGATAAAATTAACTAAGGATTACAAAGGCTGGTGAATAAGCACAGGACCTGACGGTTGAGTGACTGCTGGTAGCCATGGGAACCAATATGAGCAAACAGACTGGGGGGCTGACGCCTGCCAAACTAGTAATAATGACACACCCATCTAATAAACGCAAAATTCGAAAATGCATGACCGAATGGCATAAGATGACATCTGGGAAAAATCGTTGGCCTAAAGAGGGCAGCTTTGATCCTTCATGCTGTGACGAAGTTGAAGAAAGATTAAGAAATAAAGATAAAAAACGGGACCGAATGCATTTGCATAAAAAACAGAGGCATGCTGAACAGAGAGACATCCTGCGATATTTTAAAGTAGAACACCAAAAGAGCCCAACAGCCCCTGACTACACTGATCATAAGCCACCACCTTATCGCCCCAGCGTAGCAGGCCATTACCCAGTAGTGATAGAGTCAGGTAGCAAGGGAAAGATTACAGGACAACTTAAATTAGTTTTAGAAGAAGAAGAGGAAGAAACAGAAAAAGAAATGAGTAACACACAGCAGGGAGAGTATGGCTACAGCGGTGACTATGACGAATGGAATAGAACCCCAGAAGTAAGGAGAAAATCTACCCTTAGCCGTTCCCTACCCCCAGTACGTCGCAGACATTCACCATATCCAAGAGGCCCCACATGCCGCTCAGAGCCCAGGACCAAGTCAACATATAAAAGCCACTCAGATCCCAAGACCGAGTTACATTCTGGATGAAACCGAATCACTGGCAGAAATGATAAACCAGGACTTGGTGGAATTGACGGAAACATTTGTACGACTCAGGGGAGCAAGAGTTGGAAGAGAAAGCACAAAAAAGATTAATTAAAAAATTTAAAAGAGACAATAGAAAAACAAAAGGAGAAGAAAAGACGAGATGAAGAATTGGAAAAATTGAAGAGAATGGAAGCGGAGCAGCTTATAATAGAGGCCAAAACTAATTGCCCAGACCTGCCAAGCCCACGGACTTTGTCCCTGATCGGAGAAGCAGGAAGGAGAGGGGGAGAAGACATGGAATATGAGGAGGAAAGAGATGATGTGAAGTACGAAGTGGGAATACATTGTTAATACTCAAGTAGATTTTTTTGCCATACAGCTTACTTATACTTTACTACTTATTTTTATAGCAACTTTTTACTTTCTACTCTTACATTTTTACACAAATATCTGTACTTTCTATTCCTTACATTTTTAAAAAATTGGCTCGTTACTTTAGTTTTGAATCATTTCAATGGAGTTACCATTATTATTTTTCACGTCATCAATACCAAATTCAATCTAATTGGATGGGAATCTACGTTGCATTTGACGCACCACTACAAGATGAATCGACAGATTCGGCGGTATTCATTCGGCGGCAAATCATTGCAGCTTGGTGGCGGTAGGCGTTAGCATAGTAGCATGGACGACGAGATAATTGAAAATGAACACAACGGAGATCTAGTCCTATTGGCAGACATCCATTTAAAATGTGGGCAACGGCATGAAAAAAGTGAAGAAAAGATTACTTTTACTTTTATACTTTAAGTAAATTCTACAAACCTGTACTTTGTTACTTTTAACTGAGTAAAAGAAGTTTTAATCAGTACCTTTAATTCTAAGCCCACGGACTTTGTCTCTGATCGAAGAGGCAGGAAGGAGAGGGGGAAAAGACATGGAATATGAGGAAGAGGGAGGTGATGTGTCCGAATGGGAGGACATTGAAGGCTCAGACATACTGCCAACTACAAACCCATTCCATGAGGGGTTCAAGGAGGAAAGCAGGCCAGCAGCAAAAGAAAGGAAGCCACTCACAGCTGAGTGTGACGTGGGGCTACAAATAGTAAAAAGCGGCCCTAGCCCAATGGTGACCAGGTCCAAAACGCGACAGCAGAAGACAGAACAAGATCAAGGAGGGGCCTATATGGCTCCCTTGCTGTCTAAAGGACCTCATGAAGACAGATATGTGCCATGGTCATTTATGGACATGATCACACTTGCTGGAAGGCTGACCCCATTGGCAGATGGTGCTGACAGATGGATAGAAAAGCTGGAAGAAATCACTGGAGGCATCAATCTGGCAGCTGGAGACATCAAGGCGCTGCTAATCAAAACAGCAGGACACTCAGCGGCCAGAGAGGTGTTTGACGAAGCCCAGCTTCCAAGGGTCATGACCTCACACCAGTATGACAAGATACCATTCAACCAAATAAGACCCAAGGTGTGGGCAGCCTTAAGGAACAAATACCCCACCTGCAGCGATCCAACCAAGCTGAGACAGGAATGTCTAAAGGATGATGAGAGCCCCGCCCAGTTTCTGCACAGGTTCCAACAGAAATGGAAAACAGAGACTGGAAGTGATGGGAATGAACAGAAAACATCTGGCCCTCTGTTCAGAACCTACATCAGGGAGGCCATGCCCAAAGAAGTGCAAGCCAAACTGGACGGAGTTGTGGGGCTCATGAAGATGGACTGGCCTCTGTTCTCTGAGCATGTTATACACTATGTAAACATGCATCGGGCCGAAAAACGGGCCTTTGAGGACCAAAGCAAGATGCTGGCCACCAAGTTAACCCAGCTGCAGATTGGGGAATTGTCCAAGGCAAAGAAAGAAAAAGAAAAGCCCAAACATCAAGCAGCACTGACTGTGGCTGCCACACCCCCAACTGAGGGAGCACCAACAGGGGAGGCAGTTGTACAAGCACCAGTAGTGTCTCCTGTCATCCCTCCGCCCACACAGCAGATGCAATATCCAACAGCACCACCTGTGGGAGGAGCCCTGCCACAGCAGATCCAACCTCAACCAGTCCCTCCTATTCATGTGCATCTAAACCAAGGAGGAGGCCCCCAACAAGCAGTGTTCCGGGAGAGGACGAGGAGGGCCACCCATGCGGGGAAGATGGAGGGGGCCACCCATGCGGGGAAGATGGAGGGGACCACAAGGAGCCCCAAGAAGGCCCCCTCAAGGCCAATACCAGCAGATGCCACAGGCAGGTCCAGACATGGGACAACAGCGAGTGAGAATGCAATGCTGGGGATGTGGACAAGTTGGACACATGCAAAGAGACTGCCCCACTAACCCATGGATGGGACCCCAGCCCCCTACTGCTGGACCAGCCACCTATGGAACAGGACAAGAAATGTACTGGCTATAGGGGTGCCCAGAGAAACCTGATGGAGAGGCCATTCTACCTGTATTAACCCAACGCCCACAAACAGAACCCACCATTGATGTCACAATATATGACAGCCATCATCGCTTCATGATTGATACAGGAGTGGCCTACTCCTGTATAGGGAAAAGTGGAATTGGCCTGCCTCTCTCAGCATCAAAGATTCGAACAGTAGGTTTCTCTGGGAAAACCCAAATAATACCCATGACTGAGCCAGTTCCCATGATCATAGGTGAAAAGACTGTGTATGCACCACTGCTTTACTCAGAAGATACGCCCATAAATCTGCTGGGTAGAGATGTGCTGTGCCAGCTCAATGCAAAAATTAAATGTACCCCTAATGGAATTTCTTTTGAAGCAACAGACAAGAATGAAGCCTACATGATGCCAATGGGCCTGCAAATGACCCCCCAGATAACAAGTCATGAGCCAGAAGACCAAGTATTTTGGCTGAAACTCACATCACCAACCTCCTTCCTCCAACTGGAGTGGGAAACATGGAGACCCCTGATAATGAATCACTACGAGAAATCTAAAGAACCTTTTCTTCCTCTCCATTGTACCATGTTTTATGACAAAGGCAAAACACATGAAGACTACGAGAAAAGCTGGGATGAAGACATAAACAACAAAACAACTGTCATCCAATACGCTGACATAGTGGTTGGACCACAAGGAGCTGCAGCTGTTGTCACATTTCCTGATAAAGATGTAGCAGAATGGTTCCAGGTTACCAACTCAGCACCACATGTCACATTACTGATTGCAGACGAGTATGAGTCACATGATCTAGGACCCATGGTTCAAGAAGCCAAGCAAGTCACTGAATGGATTGCTACAGCATGGGACTGCATTAGCATGTCAAAAGATGGACTGTTTTTCAAGATCTCATATTCACAAGCTGATGAAGTAATTGCAGAACACATTAAAGTTCCTGGGAAAAGACAAATGGCAGTGGCTGCAGAACATGAATCCCTATTAGAACAAGTCCCAGAGCAGGTATGGTCTAAAAGTAAGACAGATGTAGGATTAGTAAAATCAGCAGACCCCATCAAATTCACCATTAAACCAAATGCTAAATTGCCCTTCCAAAGACAGTACCCACTTAAACGAGAGGCAGTAGAAGGAATACAGCCTATCATTACAGGATTAGAAACAGCAGGAGTTCTTAAACCAACAGTAAGCCCCTGTAACACCCCAATTTTTCCCATTAGAAAGCCCAACAGTAATGACTATAGATTAGTCCATGATCTAAGATTGATTAATTACTATTGTAGCAGAAGAAATACCAGTAATTGCACCCGACTCCCACACACACTACTTGAGTAATATACCCCCAGGCACCAAATGGTTTACTGTGATTGATCTGTGTTCAGCATTTTCGGCTGTGTTTACAGGAGTTAGCTCCAATACTTCAAGCCTGAGGATCACCAAGCTCAACAATATACTTATTCGCGATTACCACAGGGTTCACACACCATCAATTCACACACTCACCATCAATTTTCAATCGTGTACTGGTAAATCACCTTGATATATCATCTACAATGTTGATGTATGTTGTTGTTATGATTTGTTCTGCTTCTAAAGAGGAGTGAGGCCACGAGTGTTGACTGCTTTGGCAGAAGGAGGACACAAAGTAAGTAAACAAAAATTGCAATTCTGCCAGCAAACAGTGGAGTATCTCGGCAGGCAACTCAGTGGGGACAAGAGGTGTATTGCACCGTCCCAACTAGAAGCCATAACTCAATTGCCCAAACCTCAGACTGTTGGTCACATGTTGTCTTTCCTTGGCATGGCAGGTTACAGCAGACCGTGGGTGTGTGATTATGCCATCAAAACGGCTCCACTGAGAGCAATGATTAAAGCCGCAGGTCAAGGACACCAGTCGGCTCAATTACAATGGACAGATGAGGCAGAGGGTGCGTTCCAGCTGCTGAAACAAGATCTCCAAACTGCTCCTGCTCTGGCCAATCCAGATTATGGCAAACCATTCCATCTCTATGTGGCTGAGCGACAAGGGTATGCATGTGCTGTATTGATGCAAGACACCCCACAGGTAAAATACGCCAATTCTATTACAGCACAAAAATTAGATGGTGTCGCAGGAATTGCCCCTGCTACCAGGGTTTAAGTAGCAGTACTGCGATAAAGGCCTCGCTACGGCGGCCACCCTGTTATTCCTTGCACACATCACATCAAATAATTACATGCACTATCACCAGCCCGTGATAACCCAAGCCGTCGAACACTAGTTGGCGCAGTTCTACTTTCAGGACCGATTTAACAATACGCCATTGTACCACCATTAATCCGTAGCCACAAGAATGGTATTGCCCACCGAAGGTGCATTCCAGCGATTGTTCCGTGGTTTTATCACCTTTAATGGCGCTGTAAGTGTGGAGGACTTCTATACAATCATCTGATGCTGCCCCAGGACGGATCATGCATCAGAGGGGACACAGGAATAGAGCTGGTATGGAATAGTCCAACTTAACCCCCATGGGAACTTACCAAATCAATACGAGCCTAGATTAACCCGTCTTTGCTCTGCCCAATGTGAAAGATAAGAGATAACAGCAGCCGAAAAATTGGCTACCAAAGTAAAAGAGACATCTATACTGACATGATATGGGTATATGGATATGCCATATATAAATGCCAGCATCTGGAAACAACAAGGGTTTGTTAGAACAGATGGCACCCATTACACATGGGTGGAAGTTGTGGACTTAATAAAAGCTATGCAACTTCCATCTGCTAGTTGCATAAAAAATGTGCAGCTCATCAGACAGCAAAACAACACCTATTGCCATTGGGAATAACTTAGCAGATGAGGCAGCTAAAGAAGCCACAGGTTCAGCAGTGCAGGGACCAATGGTCCACGTAGCTGAGTGCGAACCCATTACTAATTTGGCCTCCTTAATAGAAGCCCAAAATAACGTATCTGAAGCAGAGAAACGCCTATGGATACAAAGGGGGGCGGCTCGGTTAACACACCCCCACGCTGGGTTGTGGCGTAGTTCTCGAGGACATTTTGTACTACCGTTGTCCTTATTACCGACAGCCATTAAAATAATGCATGGACCTGATCATTGTTCACGAGCCCAAGTTGTTCAAAAGTTACAGGCAGTCTGGTGGTCACCTTATATGACACCTATGGTAGACAGAGAACTGGCCTTATGCCCACATTGCCCTAAGTACAATGTGCGTAAAATGTTCACTCAGCCCTTAGCACATATCCCTATGCCAGACGGTCCGTTCCGCCATCTGATGATGGATTACGTTGACATGATAACTTGGGTTCAGGGAAAGAGGTATATGTTGGTGGTTGTTTGTAGGTTTAGCAGATGCGGGTGAAGCATGTCCCACTGCTAAGAATAATGACCGCAAAAGCAGCAGCACGGTTTTTGTGTAAAGAAGTTTTTTCCCAGATTTGGGTATGCCTGACACAATATCATTGATAACGACCAATATTTTTGTTTCACAGGTGATCCAGCAAATGTTTTAAACTGTTGTGCATAAAACAGAAGTTTGGTTGTGTGTAACATCCTCAGTCACAGGATCCGTGGAACGGTAGCTAATGGCATCTTGAAACGGAAGATTGCAAGATAATACGACAGTAACAAACCGCTTGACTTTAAGCTGACGCCTTTCGCCTGTTGCATTAATGGCAATGCGCGCTCAAATAACTCCATAACCCATCTTACCCTCGAAATGCTACAGATTCCACCAATGCCTCCCACAGGTTCGAGACCCCGCTGGAGGAGATCTCCCCTAAAGCACAGCTTGAGCTGCGAAAATGGGGATCACTGTGTCCTTAACCCATTCACAGGCTTATATTTCAACAGGTGAAAGCAGCTCACAGCCGTGACGAGACACACATTCCAGTGGACGTCAGGGACGTTCAAGTGGGTGACAGTGTGTTCATACGAGTCTTCAGACATCAGTGGAACGAGCCTCGTAGGGAAGGCCCCTTTAAAGTTGTGCTTACCACTCCCACTGCCCTGAAAGTTGAAGGTAGATTATTGAACATGGCAGAGGCTAGGTATGATGAATATGAAGAAAACCAAACGAATTTACGAGCTGCACTGGCGTCGTTAGGCCCATCACTAGGGGTAGGATGCCCATATCTTCCTCCCAGGCACCTACTAGATCCTGCAGAGGGGCCGAGCGGTGCACCTTCAGAGTGGAACTGACACCCAGAAGGCAGCCAGATGATCAACCACCATCACCTACAGGGAAGCCACTGTCCAACCCGCAATCGCCAGGGGCCCTGCAGATCGACACCAGCCCAAGCTACAACCTCACCGACCTCTCCAAACGGGTGGTGCATGAAGAAATCGTTGACCGGCCCCAGGAGATGCCAGGCACATCAGGCATGCAGCTGAAGCCCAACGAGACTAGGCCTCCCCCTCCATGCTCATGGAAATACAACCTCTTCGCGGGCATATCTTTCAGCGAGGAGGAATATCAGCACCTCGCAGGGTTTTTTGCTCACCCAATGCATACCTATCGCTCTGCTTTCGATCTGGCACCTGAGGTCAAATCCATGACCACAGCGGTGTATTCAAAGATGATGAAAGGTCTGAAGTATTACACCTCACGCCGACCCATAGAAGCTATTCGCCGCAGCACATACAAAGCCAAGGAAAAAGGGAAGATGCAGCGTTTGACCCGAGAAAATCAGGCGCTGAAAAATGAACTGAAAAATAATCTACAAATTAATTGTGTGTAATACATGTGACAGTACAAGTACTGTGCAGGAGAGTGCCACATGGTTATTCCTATGTTGGCTTTGTAATGACGTCCATTGACCACATTGCAATAATGTGTGTCTCCCCCCGCATGTCCGGCCTGATGAAGCTTTTTGTTTGTCTATTTATGGGTGTGAAAGACCACCCATGCAGGGATAAAATGAAATGACCTCGCAAACACAAGAGATGCTTTTGGCTTTGTATTTACTCTGCTGCAGAAAAACAGAATTAGAAAACCTTTTTACAAAAAGTAAAAAGCAACGGGGATCTGATCCCTTAAGGGAGCCAAGAGGTGTAGAGCTTGTGAAGTACGCCCTGTTTTCCTCGCATTTTATCAGCACATTTACCAGACTCAAATTGGCCATCTTGTATTACTCACCGCATCTACAGGCGTCTCATCGCAGGTTTGCAAGTACATTATATAAACATTTCTTATGAGTTCACATTTAAGGTATTTTAGGTAAGTCCTCACCTGCACACACTACTCAAGCTGATCCTTTTAGGATCAAAGGGAAATGATGAAGAAAATTAATCTGCACTCATGATTATGATTAAAATATATTTCACATATTGACTAGATGTTTTTAAAATGCATTTATGTTAGAAAAGTCAAGATGACCTGAGAGTCCAGCATGGAGAGAGAGAGAAGCAGCATGTGTAAGCTCTGAGCACACTGCAGGTGTTGTTTTGAGAGTGGAGCCAAGTATGGAGGATCAGCAGACAATGCTGAGTACAGGGCTATGGAAGGCTTTTGATGCCACAAGGAGCAGAAATGAGTGAGGCCTGTTTGGGGAATGGGGTTCTCAGGAGCTGCACAGTTTAGCTGAAAACTAATTGTGATAAATGGAGCTGTCATCTTCAAAAGCACACAGTGCAGTACTGGTCACAGAAAAAGTAATGTTTTGCTGGGATATGTCA
>JAGKQL010005698.1:0-10935 GCA_018398635.1 Cyprinodon brontotheroides
TGCAGGACCTCTCCCAATGCATGCAGGAGTGTTTCCCCGTTCAGTTTTGTCTGAAATCAGGTCTGGTTCTATAATGTTCAAGGCCACCTCTGGTCTGATGCGCTTTGTGCAAAACTGCTCTATCGTTCTCTGCCGCTACATTTGCTGTGATCAGTGGGAATAAAGTAGTTTAAATGTGTTTTTAAGATGGAAAATCCACCTAAAAACATCACCAGTGCAATCAGCTCATCCAGATTACCTCCAATATTTCTGTCGGAGCCGCTCAGGCCCCCGCATATATGCATATATATATATATATATATATATATATGTATTTATGTGTTTTTTTTTTTTTTTTTTTTTGTTTTTTTTTTACTATAAAGGAAATAGTGAAGTGTGAGTATTTTTCATCCAGCGCATTTCATTTTTTTTTTTTTTTTTTTTAGTGGCAGAGAAAACTGTCACTGCCTGGTGAACAAGAGCACACCACATGATGGGGGGCTTTTTTCATATTGTTTTTTTTTTTTTTTTTTTTACCATCTAACCTTTATTTTGAAGTATTTCACAAACATAGATGAACGAATACAATTGGCCAGCAGAGAGTAAGTTCCAAAAACCCAGCCCAACCTCCCCCCCAGGTTTCACTATTAAAATATACAGCTTACAATACAATTACAAAAGTAAAATAATATTAAAATAATTAGCTAACAAGCATACATTCATAACAAAAATTTAAATTATAAGTAAACAAAAAAAGTGGTCATAAATAAATACAAATAAAACAAATACATACAAAAAACATAATAATAATCAAAATAATAATAATAATAAAGTAAATTAGTCGTGTTCAGCGTTACTCACATCAAGAGGTATTTGTAATTCTTCAAAATAATTCAAAAAAGGGTTCCAGGTCTCTAAGAATTGTTGTGTAGTTTTTATCTTTTCAAGCTTCAGAAAGTACATTGTCTCTCTAATCCTTCTACTGAAGCTGGGCGGAGATTGCCGTTTCCAAGTAAGCAAGATGTTTCTCCTTGCGATAAGGGTAGTGAAAGCAATAACATCACGTGCATTACTTGATAAGGGGCAGTTGGAGGGAGTAATTCCAAATAAAGCACAAATGGGATTAGGCCACATTTTCTCCCCA
The DNA here is from genome assembly GCA_018398635.1 of Cyprinodon brontotheroides. Classification (NCBI taxonomy): domain Eukaryota; kingdom Metazoa; phylum Chordata; class Actinopteri; order Cyprinodontiformes; family Cyprinodontidae; genus Cyprinodon; species Cyprinodon brontotheroides. The sequence goes on from JAGKQL010005698.1 coordinate 1,124, forward strand.
AAGATTTTTGTATATGCATCAAAAATGTTTGACCATGCAGTGGGCGCTGGTTGGAAATGGACACTTCACTCACGCTCCGCGTGTTTCACATATTGTGTGAAAAACATGTGACTACTATAGCCACTAGGTGGCAGTCTCTGAGTCCATTTCGGCGTCCCATGAGTCAGGATTAGATAGGTGAATGAGCAGACTGGGAGGGGTATGAGTTGTTGCGAGCTGAGAAGATTATTGTTCCCCAGGTTTAGCGTAGAGGGTAAGGTGAATGGGCTGCAATTCCAAAGGTTAAGGGTTCGGTCCCAGCTGTGGTCAAGTTTATTAATACTGTTGCCTTAAATGTTTTTCTTTTTTTTTAATCACTTGATGGCCTATGATATCAAAAATTTTACAATAACTTCTTTAACTTATTTATATATATTACGGATAGTAGCCTATTATGCTGTTTGACTTTTATGGCATCTTTCTTTTATTTAGATCAGCTGATGTGCGCTCCACCTTTCCAAGGAATTTCAGGCTGAGCCATAGGGATTATCATTCTACAGCCTCAATATCTTACTCTGATAATAATAGGCGTATTGTTATACTATTTTTGTTATTTTTTATTATCATCTGGTAAAAATTTTCTGGGGCTTGATCTGAAAAGGACGCTATGATGCCTTACAACAAGCACATGAAAGGCCCAACCCCCCAGGCTTTTTAGGCACATTATGCAAGAATGCTGCTTGCCGCCGCTATGAATCGCGGCAGCAAGCAGCATTCGTTGTCATAGGATGGCTGTGACCCACCCAAAAAGTCAGTGAGCCAATCCCGAGTATTCCCATTTTAGATACAGTGAACCCTCGCTTATCGCGCGGGAGTGTTACGCTCAAAAAAAGAACCCAACGCATAGGTGAAATAATGCGGAAGTAGAAAACCTTTTTTAAGTTATCATCATACGCAGGAAATTCTTTTACAACATTGAAATCAGGGAATAAAATTTTTTACACGCCCAAGCATTTGTTTAACAAATAAAAGTACGTATAAACGTTAACTACTGTACTGTACTGTAAAATAATATAGTTATAAATACTTTTAATCATCAATACGAAATGAAGGGTTAATATTGCGGGGATCAGCACCGCCCCGCCGTGATGGATTGGATTTTTCTTCCAAAGCCTGCAGCAGCTGTGTGTTTTGGAGAGAAGAACATAGTTATGTGACCAACAGGTGCGCGGGGCTGCTCGTCTGCTGCGGGGCAGATCTCTGCAGGGATAGGAGAATTCTGGGCAAAAAACTCTGATTACTTCCAAAGAAAAATTATTATAAGAGCTGCAGAGTTCAGGATTATTCAACCACTCTGACGCTCCCCATAATTTGGCCTTTCCCGCTAACAGAGAGATTACATTGGCCACCTTGGCTCGATCAGAAGGAAACGCAGAGGGCTGGAATTCAAAATGAATTTCGCACTGAGTCAGGAAGGCTCTGCATTGATCAGGATCCCCTTAAAACGCAGCTTCAGGAGGGGACGAGCGGTTCAAGAGAAAGCTGGACTATCGGTAGCAGACATTGGAGTGCGCAGCTGTCATGGGTGGGGGCTGCTGGGCAAGCCTGATTAATAATCAAGGATCTCCTGCATGCCTGATTCTAACCGTGAAATACTTTGATCCACATAATTTGCGCCCACTGCCAGGTTATTCTGTAATGATCGAGAATATTGGACCCAGAATTCAGGCAGAAGGACAGGCGGTAGGGGAAAGTTAAAAGCGTTTATTAATCAAAACAGGTGCAGGGCTGCTCGTCTGCTGTGGGTAGGATCTTTGCAGGGATAGGAGAGCCTAGGCCAGAGACTGGATGTGGAGCTGAATGCGACTTGGAGCAAAGTCACTGTTTGATTCAAAGTTCAGTTCATTCGCGGAGAAACTCAGCAGAATCCAGAAGGGAGATTTGACTGCAGTTGCGGCGGCCGCGCCCCCAGAGTTTCTAGAGGGCGAGCAGCGCTGATCCACAGGACAGAAAACTGGTCATAATCTGGGAAGCAGACAGACTAAAGAAAGCTAGAAAATGTCTCACCAAAACACACGAATAACCTGGCGCTGATGGGAGGCAAACACACAACTTAAATAGTAGAGGAACCAGGTGGAAATGATCAGCAATAAGCCACAGAACCAATTAGAGAGGGAGCAAGGAGCAAAGGAAAAAACAAAACCATCAGCGCCAAGATCATGACAAAAAAAAACTATTTCTATTTCTTTCGTTTTTTTGGAAAAATTAAATAAAGAATTTAAATAGCAAAAATTCAAATGTGTCTGCTAGTTTAAAGTCCATCTTATTTATTTGAATATTTAGACGAAAGCATTGTTACCTTGAGAGTGCACCACTACGCTTTACACAAAATGACTAGAGAAAGATCCAAGCCTTTTAGTTTCTAAATATATATATACCTTTTACCTATACCTTTTACCAAAAAAATCTTGTGATTTTTTGAAAGAAAATAAAATAAAACTCTTTACTTGAGAGTTTAAAAGCATTTTTACAGCATGCAGATAACTATTGTTAATTACATTTTTAAATAAAAATTGATTTATTATGAGAACATATCATTTCACCATTTATTGGGGGGTAATTAATTGAATGCTTATTTATTTATTGAACATGTATATATTTTTGTATTTATTTAGATTGGATTAGATGTGATTAGATGAGCTTTATTGATCTCACAGCGGAGAAATTCATTCGTCACATATTGGCATAGAAGTTACTGAAGGTGCAAACAGGGAGGGAAAAAAGTGCATTAAGAATAAGCAATATATATACAGTATATCCAGGTATATACAGTATATCAAGATAAATAGGATTAAGGTGCATGTGTACATGTATCACACACAATGAAAAAACAAAAAAAAAATAGGAAATAAAAAAAATAAGAAATAAAGATATGTGCAATCCGGATGGCTTATATACAGGAGGAGAAATATTGCACATTCAGCATATTACACAGCATATTGTTCACAGTCAATAAATACAAAAAAACTATAATGTAGCTGCACAGTGGTTTTTACAGGAGTTATTGTTGATATAGTGCATTATTATAGAGTCTGGTGTTGGCAGCAGGAGCCGAATGACCTGCAGTGGCGCTCCTTCTTACAGACAGGGTGTCTATGTGGCACCCGAGAGTAAAAGCGATCATCTTACAAAACCCATAAAAACAAAACAGACTGCGGCGATTGTGAGCAGAGCTTTAAAACTTTTATTAGATTAAAAGTTCAATAATTTACTTAAACTCGACGTCGAGGTGCTAGCGTCTCTGTTAAACACTTTAAAAAACTCTGAAAATGGAATACGAAAGGTGGATTCTTGATTCTCGGCGTCCGGAGTACACAGAGTGAAGCTTAAAAGACTACAACTGTGTAAACAGGCCCCATTTCCGTTTCCGGTGGCAGCGGAATATTGACTATTCCTACAGAACTCAATGGGATTTACAAAAATGCTAAATAAAACACTACAGGAACGTTTTTTCTTCACACGAAACTTTTTTGGAACGTCATTGAACAGCGCTGACGACCCGGTGAGTAGCATATTTAAAAAAAGAATGTTTAAGGTTGTTTTAAGGACATTATCGGACATGCTCTATGGAAGCCATTCTGAAGCAGCCAGGGGTGGATTCTAAATGAGCCAAAAGCAGAGACAGGACCAATTGTCAAAAAATTTTGGTGTCGATCATTCGATTTCATCCTGGACACTACAGAAAATGGGCTAAAAGTGTTAAAAACGAACTTCTCCTTTAACTTTATTTTAATCAAAAAACAAAATAAAATAGCACAGTATTACACCAAGATCCCCAGTAAACCTGCTTTTCAGTTGACTGCAGGCCCTACAAACGTCACCCTGAGCACGGCAGAGGTCCCAAGCGCCACCTGGTGGTGTTCCGGGTACATTGCAGTTCTTTTGAAATAAAAACTGGACTCAGGAAATACATCGTGATTCACACAGGAATCACACAGGAATCACGCAGGAAACCGTCCATTTCCAACCAGTGCCCACTGTAAAGTAGAAAGTGCAGGGCACTACCAGAACATATGTATATGGTCTGCTGGTTGACCTTTACAACATGGGCAGAAAGGGTCTGAGTTGGGATACATGCTTGCCAGTTTTGCATTAGTGAAATGAGCTCTCAAAACCACCTTTAACTGTATCAGACCATGGCGTGCACAGATTGAAATCCCACATACTCCGTCAGCGCTCCGCTCCGCCCCGCTGCGTTCCAGACCGCCTGCGCAAAGCAAAGCCTACAGCCGCCGCTGTGGTCCCGTCCGCTCCGCTCTGAGTTTCTTGGAGATCGTAGAGAGCATGAGCGAGATGAACCAGGGTTTCCGCGGATCATTAAAAAATAATTACAATTCATTCATTTTTCTTTAAATCAAGGCCTTAATTGGCACTAAAATTATTTAAATATGTTTATCGAAGTATTTATAATTCTTTAATAAAAATGCTTATAAAAACAATTTCGTCAGATATATTATATCGCTCCAGGCGGAGAAAAAGCTAGAGGATATATATATATACGAATATATGTGTGTGTGTGTGTGTGTTTACATACATACAGGAGTCATGGAACTGTGCTTGCAGCTCCTTCATATTTCATGTACACTAATAACTTTGTGTACATGGTTCTTGTTGATGGCATTAAAATCATTTCTAATAGCATTAAAATAGCATTAAATTAGAGTCACTCATTCCTGTATATGAACCCTGTGAGCGCTTAATTTAATATGACATATTAAAAAATCCCACCATCATCCAGCATATGTTCAGTTTCTGCCCAAATATATATACATATTTTTGTAGATTTTTGTAACGGGGATAAGGATAATTCAAAACTGCTTTTTTTTTAATGAACTTGTTCTCTACTCACAAACTCAGCATCTATTTTCATTCCTGTAATAAGAAGTTTCTTCTGAATGGATTTGATTAAAGTTTAAGTCCCTCGGTATAAAATAAATATTTTGATGGAGATGAGAAATCTGCTTCCTCGTTGGTGAATAACCAATAGTTTGGATCCAATCATTTAAATAAGCGGTGTTAGAATTTTTTATATATATATATAAGAATTGTGCTATAATTTCTAGTCACCGATCTGTTGCTGCTATATTTTAATTTGACGAAACCGAATTTGTCGATGTTCTTTTCCTGTTTGGTGCGATTGTAATTGCGGATCTTGACCTGGCCGACCGGGCGGAGCAAAAAATAGCTTCGGCTCCGTGAATTTGTCGGTGATGGACCGAGAAGACGTACGTGGACGGAGGCGTGCGGAGGAGTAGCGGTGGATGTGGAACAGCTCTCATTGATTTCCATGAAAGACAAGCGCTCCGCACGACGTACGTCAGCGAGGGCGGAGCGGGCGCTGGCCGGAAGTATGTGGAATCTGGGGGTAAGAGTGGCCTCCCAAGTTTCATCATTAAATGCCAGACCTAAGTCAGTTTCCCACCCCTTTCTGATTTCTTTAAGAGAATCGGGACGAGCTTCATTTATTAATCTGTATAGAGTAGAAATTAATTTCTTCTTTGCAGGTGACAAAGAGAGAATATCGTCTAAAGTATTGTTATCTGGTATATTTGGAAACAAAGTAAAGTTTTTCTGGACAAAATTCCTAATTTGCAAATATCTGAAGAAATCCGACCTTGGGAGATCAAATGCACTTAGATCGGTGAATGACAAGAACTGACCCTCTGAAAACAGATTAAATATACATTTTAAGCCTTTTGTGTGCCATAAATGATAAGATGCATCCATGGAAGCAGGTGGAAAATTATGGTTACCCCAAATGGGGGCATTTACAAATGTATTTTTAAGCCCAAAGTGCTTCCTAAACTGTATCCATATCTTAAGAGTTTGAGTAACAATTAAGTTTGATTGAACGGTCAAAGGAGCTAATGCAGCACATACCAGTGATCCCAGATGCATATGACTGGTGGTGTACTCTATGGAAGCCCACGAGTCGCATCGATCTTTGTCGAAGTGAACCCAATGAAAGATTTTTTTGTATATTGCAAGACCAATAGTAATAAATATGAAGTTTTATGCGCTAGTCCCGTACTTATTGTTTGGTCTACTGAAGTGCTGATCTTTTTATTCTGTGTGATCCTCCTTTCCAAATAAAGGTGCCTATAAGTTTATCAAGCGAGTTGAAGAAAGACTTTTTAATGAAAATGGGGATGTTTTGAAAAAGATAAATACATTTTGGTAATACAACCATTTTAATTATATTGACCCTTCCAGTAACTGCTGACGGAAGATCTTTCCATCGGTCAAAATCTTGTCTACATTTCTCCATAGAACTGTAAAATTTTTGGTGAAAAGCGTCGACAGATTTTGTGTCAGTTCTATTCCAAGATATGTAAAGGAGGTTCTGGCAATTTTAAATGGAAATATGTCAAGAGAACTTGTAGCGTCTAGATACAGTGGGAATATCAAACTTTTGCTCAAATTAATTTTATAGCCGGAGAGTTCCCCAAATCGGTTAAGCAAGTCGATAATGAAAGGAAGAGAAAATTTGGGATCAGATACATAAAGAAGCAAATTGTTGTGATGTGATCCACCCCGCTCTATGCCTCGAAAATTGTCTGCTTGCCTGAGGGCGATAGCCAATGGCTCTATTACTATCGCAAAGAGGAGCGGGGACAGCGGACATCCTTGGCGTGTACCTCTACCAAGAGTAAAGAATTGAGATTGTTGTCCATTAGTTATAGCTGTTGCAACTGGGTTTGAGTAGAGTAACTTTATCCATTGAAATGAAACCTATTCCCAAAGCCAAATTTCTTATGTGTAACAAATAAGAATTCCCAGTCCACCCGGTCATAAGCTTTTTCTGCATCGCTTTCATAAAATAACTGGTACATTGCTTTGACCGGGAGGAGTGTGTACTATATTGAATAATCTTCTTACATTGGCAGTTGAACTTCTTCCTTTAATAAAGCCTGTCTGGTCAGATGAGACTATCTGTGGCAGAACTTTCTCCAATCTACCGGCCAAAAGTTTTGCTAAAATTTTGTAGTCCACATTGAGAAGTGAGATTGGACGATATGAGCTACACTGCATCGGATTTTTATCTTTTTTCAGCAAGACAGTAATTGCAGCCTGACATAATGTTGGAGGGAGAGTACCAGCTGATAGTGATTCATTAAAGACTGCCTGTAAAAGTGGAGAAAACTTATCTATACATTTTTTACAAAATTCTGCGCAACATCCATCTGGGCCAGGTGTTTTGTTTGTCCTCAATAATTTAATTGCATCTTTAATTTCTATTACTGATATCTCAGCATCTAGTGTGCGTAAATTTTCAGGGGGAATGGTGGGGAAAGCTAATTTTTCAAGAAAGCTAATATTTTTTTGGGCACAGATCACATTGGTTTTCGGGCGTGTACAATTTTACGTAGAATTGCTTTAAAAATGTAATTAATTCCTTCATGATTTATTACTGTTTGTCCCGCACTATCCTGTATTTTAGTAATTAAACGAAAGTGTCATGATGGGTTCACTAAAACCGACCCCAAGTGAATGCAGAACACCACTGACAGGACCCTGGGGATGAGGATTTAACAAGTTTATTTATGCACAAACACACACAGATTGTACTGGTTCGGGTTAGGGGACCTGGATACTGGTTCACCCGGAGTCTCGCGTGGGAGACCAGTTCAGTTAAGCGTTACCAACAGAGGTTTACGATTTCCTGGAAGTTCACTGATTGTACCTTGGGGGTTCTTGAGGTTAGCTTTGGGAGAGTCACTGTTGGATCTGGAGAAAGAGTTCATCAGCAGAGTCCGTTTGCTGCTTTCAGCCGCCTCCATGTCTACAATGAACAGACCTTGTGGGTTTGGGTTTTCCAGCTCTAGTACCAGAGCTGCTTGGAGGTTCTCTGAGATTCTTTCAGGTTTGGCTCTGAGGGTCGGCTCGGGAGGTTAGCTCTTCCTGAGCTTTTCACAGAGGAGACACAGGTTTCCTAGAAGACAGAGACAATAGTTAGAGATCCAGAGCTGGATTCAAAGTCAGCAGAGGCCCACTCTGAGGTGATTCAGGGGCTTAAGCTGGCTGGACCAACTGGTCGCAACACTCGCGCGATTGTTGAGCGCAAGGCCCGAAGACAGCTTAAGTAGTGGATTCTCTGATGATCTTGATGAGCTGCACAGCTGCAGCTCATCCCTCAGGAAAGAGGATCCGCAGTAGGACTCTGCTGGAGAAGGTGGAATTTCTCCAGCTCCAAGAGAAGCCGAGTTCTGCCAAATTTGATGAGCTAGAACTTTACTCGCTTTATCCCCATATTCACAGACGTTGTGACGAGCCTTTAATATTAACTGTGTGGCATTGTCTATAGACAATAAGTCAAATTGTGCCTGCAGTCGCAGCGTTTCTTTAAACAGGGACGGCACAGGAGAAGTTGAATATTGCTTGTCAATCTTTGCTATTGAGCATGATAGATCTTTAAGGGTTGTATTTTTAGCTTTATTTGTTCTTGAGCAATGAGCAATTATTTGTCAAATAGATATGCCTTAAGAGTTTCCCATAAGAATTGAAAGACTAATCTCCGGGGAGCTATTAGTTTCAAGAACAAAATCTATTTCAGAGGCCAAATTTTTATTGAAATCCTCATCTGCCAGGAGAAGAGTGTTAAATCTCCAGTTGCGCCTGTGTCTGGGTCTGGGAAGTCGGGCAGCTCCAAAATAAAAGAGATAGCAGCATGGTCTGACACGGTTATACTGTGATATGTACAAGAGTGAGTGGTTTCAAGTAATTTGTTATCTATTAAAAAGTAATCAATACGTGTATACGTGTGGTGGACATTGGGGAAAAAAATGAAAACGCTTTCTTTTTTAAGGAATGAAACCTCCATATGTCAGATAGACCAGCCCGGTTCATAAAATTATTAATAACTTTAGCACTTTTAGGTTCTGAGGATTAATGGAAGATCTGTCAAGATGAGGATCAAGAACACAGTTGAAATCACCTCCTACTATTATGTTGTAATTGTTATGACTGGGCAAGATAGAAAAAAGCTTTATAAAAAGTCCTTATTGTCCCAGTTTGGATCATATACTGATATTAAGATGACAGGGGTAAAGAACATGTGACCTCGGACTATTACATAGCACCCTGCTGAATCGGAGATTATTTCTTCTGATTGAAAGGATACATTTTTGTGCACCATAATTGCAGCCCCTCTGGCTCTCGCATTAAAATTGGAATGGAAAACCTGGCCGACCCAATTTCTTTTCAGTATTTTAATCTGACCTTGCTTTAGATGAGTTTCCTGAAGAAAAGCAACATCCGCCCTTAATTGTCGAAGGTAATTGTCTATTTTTTGCCTTTTTATTGTATTATTGACACCTTTTACATTTAAAGAGACAAAAGTAATGCTATGATTTTTTCTTTGTCTGCTTAAATCTGCCATATTGAAATGATGAATGCAAGTCTTACATAAAGGCCTGGAACCATAGTAGTATTGCTGAATGTGTGTGGAGGAATGAATATTGCGGGAGTTGTAAAACTGATGAAAAACAAAGAAAGAAAAGGAGAGAAAAAAAACAAATAAATAAAATCTTGCATCGTATGTTTACAAGTAATCTGGTTTTGTGAGCTCTTGTGAACCATAGTGAAACCTATTAAACACTAAAATTCTTAAACTCTGCTATGAACATGAATAAACAAATTAAAGTCAGATATACAAAAACACCAAAAGAAAGAAAAAATAATAATAAGTAGCGCCTTGTCCCAAACATCGCAATATTTGGTAAGGATAGTTAACCTATAACATTTTCGTATTGTGAATTTGTTCTGCTTCACTA
>JAGKQL010005699.1:0-10971 GCA_018398635.1 Cyprinodon brontotheroides
GGTCATACTTGGTAATGGAAATGTAATGAGCATCTGAGGAACACATGAACACTAATGTTATATCAGTGTTTAAATTCTTAGTGAAATCAAGCTGGGGTTCAACAGATTCCACGGTTCCCAACGTCCAAACAGTATGATCATGGCATATGGCGCAACACCTCCACATGTGATTGGTAATAATTACGGCGCTGTATGCAGACAGATATTAACCTGCTCACGCTGTCAGGAAAAAGCTGCAGCAGGTTTTTCATTTTTGTGTACAACTACACAAATTGTGTTGTACAAGTTGTTCATCAAAAACCTCTAATATTCTCACTTTTTCTATAAATGGTCCAGAACTATTGTTGTAAAATCAGATTTTTATTGTTCAGACTTTCATGAAAAGATCAGGTACAGATTACATATTGTCAAAAAAATAAATAAAAAATAAATCAGATTAGGGTCCCTTCAGGCTGCATTGTGAACATAGCCATAGTTAGATCCTTCATTCCTCTAGTTGCTTGGTTGTAGCGGCTCTGGACACACACAGTTATAGCAACTGAAACACTTGTTTTATCAGGTGCCAAACCAACTGGGCCAGAATACGTACCAACATTATTTCCTAATCTAAGTTCTCCAACAAGCAAAGGAGGATTTATCCAATGGCCAGATTTGAACACACTCAGGCTCTAAATAGCAAAAAAGATTAATGCTGACGGAGGAGCAACAGGAAAGACTGGAGAAGACAGAAGGTGAATTCCATTAAACTATTTATTTTACAGCTTTAGTTTGGCTGAAAATATCAGAGAAAACATGAGAAAATATTGTAATTTATTTGAAACCATATAAAGAAAACATTTTTACAATCCATGAGGTTTTTATTGCTGCTCGTTCATCAATTTAGAAGTGATTACAATAATTAAAAACATCCACAGCAGAATATAATCCATAAAATCAGTTGTATAAAATAGGCGATAGTTACTTTCAATCATAGCAGGTAAATAGAACATCTACAGAATCAAGAACAAAACTATTAGAATTAATTCAAAGGAAAATTATACTTTCAAAAAATCTTTAAAAAGCAGAAACTTTACACTTCTAGAAGAGAGTGAGATTTCTTTAATACATTATTAAGACAAAGGCTTTTTACCAAGTTAAAGCAGGTTCAAACTGATCAGTAAAAATAACAGCAACATCATCAATCCTGTTTATCTTTTTAAACAAACATGTTTCATCATTTTAGGACTTCAATTTACCTGAACTACAGACTCCAGCCTCTAAACTGAGTTCTTTGATGTCCCGTAGTTTAACCCCATAATCCCAGCACCCCCTTTCAAGGTGGTTGGAGCTACTTTGCAACATTAATTAGCTTGTAGCTGACTAACTCTGAGACTGACACACACTTATATATGTCCCAAATCTTCATCTGAGACTCCTCTATAGATGATCTACTTCATTCTAATATCTATTGACCATAGCTCTAACACTGCGCCAAAAACAGTTGGAGTTTTGGTGGGCCTGGTTTCAACAACACACGTAGCAGGGCTGATTGATGCAGTGCTAATGAAAGCCAACAAGACACTGAATTAGCTAAACTCTGATCATTTGTAGCTGACCTCTTAGAAAATCCTCCAAAAACATCAGCAATACTGAGCAAAGCACATTAAATCTGTCCTAGCTTTGCTTTTATTTTCATCTGAATAAAAGTCTGTTTCTGGAATATATCCAGCCGATAGCTTATCATTCAACTAAAAGTTTCTTAGAGTAAAAAATAAAACTGGAGATTTTTTTTCTTAATAAATTCATTCAGAAAAAGATGTGAAACACCATACCAAAGTTGCACAGTATGGGTCTGCCTTGATTTTTTTTTTCTATTTAAACATATCAATTGCTTAGATTAACTGAGTACCAGATTACTATATAACAGCTTATCTGTTCTGGTTTCTATGTATACAGAGTTGTTAATTAATGGCTTTCTCAAAACTGGCCTCAAAAAAAGGACATTAACCCGTGAGTTTCTTATGTAATGAGGTGAAAGAGTTTCTAGATGGACATTTTATCACCAGTCAAACATGGTAAACACCTCTACTGTTCATTCCTGTGGCATCTAACTGCTGTGACTTATTCAAAAGGCTTCACACGAGTATGAATTCTGATGTGTGAAACAAGATGAGATTTGTTAGTGAAAGTTTTTCCACAGGACGGACATTCAAAAGGCTTCTCACCTGTGTGAATTCTCATGTGAGTAGTCAAAGTGACTCTTTTGAGTAAATTTATTGTTACAAATGGTACAGGAAAAAGGCTTCTCACCACTGTGAATTCTGATGTGTGTAACAAGATCAGATTTGTTAGCGAAGCTTTTTCCACAGGACAGACATTCAAAAGGCTTCTCACCTGTGTGAATTCTCATGTGAGTAGTCAAAGTACTCTTTTGAGTAAATTTATTGTTACAAATGGTACAGGAAAAAGGCTTCTCACCTGTGTGAATTCTCATGTGAGAAGTCAAATTACTCTTTTGAGTAAATTTATTGTTACAAATGGTACAGGAAAAAGGCTTCTCACCACTGTGAATTCTGATGTGTGTAACAAGATCAGATTTGTTAGCGAAGCTTTTTCCACAGGACAGACATTCAAAAGGCTTCTCACCTGTGTGAATTCTGATGTGTGTATCAAGATGAGATTTGTTAGTGAAAGTTTTTCCACAGGACAGACATTCAAAAGGCTTCTCACCTGTGTGAATTCTCATGTGTCTATCAAGATCAGATTTGTTAGTGAAAGTTTTTCCACAGGACAGACATTCAAAAGGCTTCTCACCTGTGTGAATTCTCATGTGAGTAGTCAAATGAGTCTTTTGAGTAAATTTATTGTTACAAATGGTACAGGAAAAGGCTTCTCAAAATGTGCTTCTCACCACTGTGAATTCTGATGTGTGTATCAAGATGTAGATTAGATTTAGTGAAAGTTTTTCCACAGGACAGACATTCAAAAGGCTTCTCACCTGTGTGAATTCTCATGTGAGTAGTCAAAGTACTCTTTTGAGTAAATTTATTGTTACAAATGGTACAGGAAAAAGGCTTCTCACCTGTGTGAATTCTCATGTGAGTAGTCAAATTACTCTTTTGAGTAAATTTTTGTTACAAATGGTACAGGAAAAAGGCTTCTCACCACTGTGAATTCTGATGTGTGTAACAAGATCAGATTTGTTAGTGAAGCTTTTTCCACAGGACAGACATTCAAAAGGCTTCTCACCTGTGTGAATTCTGATGTGTGTATCAAGATGAGATTTGTTAGTGAAAGTTTTTCCACAGGACAGACATTCAAAAGGCTTCTCACCTGTGTGAATTCTCATGTGTCTATCAAGATGAGATTTGTTAGTGAAATTTTTTTCCACAGGACAGACATTCAAAAGGCTTCTCACTTGTGTGAATTCTCATGTGAGTAGTCAAGCCACTTTTTCGAGTGAAATTCTTGTTACAAATGGTACAGGAAAAAGGCTTCTCACCTCTGTGAATTATCATATGTATATCAAGTCTAGATTTCTTTGTGAAAAATTTTCCACAGGACAGACAATAAAACTTCTGACCTGTGTGAGTTCTCATGTGAACCATTAAATGCTTTTTTTTAAGAAAGTTTTCTCCACATGTCAAACATGGGAAAGATTTCTCTCTTGTATCTTTAATCTTCTGCTTAAGAACAAGCTGCTCTTTCTGCTCACTTATGGGGAGCTCCATGGTTTCCTCTTTTGTACAGGGACGTTCTGGCTTTTGATGCTCTTCTTTTATCTGCGGATGTTCCGATTCCTCTTGGTCCAAAATGGATTTCCTCTCCTGTCCACAGAGCTGCTGGTCAGAGAAATCCTCCTCTTTTCCGACATAATCCTGGAGGCGGTCTGGAAAGACAAACATAGCAAAAAGGCGTTCTATTGGTGGTTAAATAAAGGACACCTCACATATAAGCACCAAACTCTCTCCTTGAGGTTGAGGAGCGAGTGGATCCTATCAAGCAACCTGAAGATATGAAGTTCATTCTGGCCTAAATTTATTTCCCTACAAACAATTATTAAGGAAAGTAAAGCATTTACATCCAACACCACAGTGACTGCCTGGCAAATGAGAAAGTAATGAGACACCCTATACTCAGCAGCGCTTCCTGTACACCTCTACCTGGAAGAGACATACCCCAGCTCAATGTGTCAGAGGTTGAGCAGGAGCTGCCATTTTAATCCCATGTACCGTATTTTCACGACCATAAGGCGCACCGTACTAAAAGGCGCAGTCTCAGTTATGTGTCCCATTTCTGTATTTAACACACACATAAGGCGCACCGGACTATAGGGCGCGTTTTTTATATACAGGTACATGTCCTCTACTACCTTTAAATACCTCTACTGCGTATTTAAAAATACAGCGGGGCAAAACTGAGTATGACTGTGCTTTATTCATGTATTTATTACAAAGTATTAATCAAACATGGGAGCTGGCCGTGAGACAGACACATCGCAGATGACAGTGCGCTGTGGTCACTCCTAAATTAACTTAAAATCCTGAAACCTGCCGACGGAATATGTTCGCTTTTATTACCGGTATCCTGGTGCCTGCAATTATTTAGATGAAAAACACCTGCCAGCCACCGCGTGAACCCGGAGGCTGCCCAGCCTAGAGGCTGCTGATGAAGGATTTCTACTGTCGGTGCACCGCTGGTATGTGGGGGTCTGAGCGCCTCCGACAGAAATAGATAATCTGGATAAACTGACTGCAATTATTAAGTTTTCAGGTGGACTTTCTCACTTAAAACATATTAAAACTACTTTATTCCCACTGATCACAGCAAATATAGCTGCAAGATTTAGATTATTTAGATGAAAAAACACCTGCCAGCCACCGCGGTGAAGAGGAGGAGACCCGGCCCAGAGGCTGCTGCTGAATTAAGTTTTCAGGTAGAAAAATAGAGCAGGAGCAAAACTGAGTATGATTGTGCTTTATTCATGTATTTATTACAGAGTATTAATCAAACCCATCAAAGTCATCATCCTCTGTTTCTGAATTAAACAGCTGCGCTAAATCAGACATGCCAATTTCCCCTTCTTCGCTGTCAGAGTCACTTTCCGTTGCAGCAGCGACTCCTCAGAAATAATGCCTGCTTTTGCGAAAGCTTGAACAACAGAGCCAGCAGACACGTTAGTCCAAGCATCTACAATCCATCCGCAAACTGTGGCGTAACTTGCCCGGCGCTGCCTTCCACTTATCGTGAAACTGTGGTCTCCGTCTGTCATCCATCGCTCCCACGCCGCTCGCAGCCTTACTTTGAACGGCCGCTTCACACCGATGTCGAAGCGGTTGAAGTTCCTTTGTCAGACCCCGGGATAACGGCGAGCACAGCGTTCATTTGATTCACCTTTTTTTCACATCGGCTGTGAGATGGGCAAGCAGCGATGGTGATGCGTGAAAAACCCACCTCGTCTCCTCACATACACCTGCCTCAGCCACGCTTTCATCATCTCCTCATCCATCCAGCCTTTCTCATTTGCGTTAATATCATATGTCATCAGAGTGCTGTGTCTGTCTCGCTGTCAGCTCCCAGATCAGCTTCTCTGATTGGTTGATGCTTGGCAGCGTCCAGCAGCAAAACTTCAATTTTTCCATCTCGAGCAGCAGCTGCGTTGGCGGTGCGGCCAGATGCTTAAACGCCCCCGCCGCGCTGCGCCTGCTGCTCAAAAGAGCAGCTGGGGACCTTTTGCTGCACCTATACGCGCGTCAACCATTGATTTTGCATGTAAACTCGCTGCTTCTGCTGCACCTGCTGGGTCCGGTTCACACCGATGTCAGCGGTTGAACAGCGAGCACAGCGTTAATTTGTTTCCCCATGTTTTTCACATCAGCTGTGAGATGGGCACGCATGGAGTTACATCTTAACAGCGATGGTGATGAGTGGAAAAAACACCTGGTCTCCTTACATTCAGCCACTCTTTCATCATCTCCTCAATGAGTAGGGATGGGGATCGAAACCCGGTTCTATCAAGGACCCGGTTCCACTTTTTTCAAAACCCGAAAATCAATAACGTTTGGGCTTATCGATACCTGCTATCGAGTCTGGTCGTGCTTTTTTTTTTTTTTTCTCCCGGAGGTCCTGTAACATAATTGTGTGTCCCTCGAGTCGCGTCACAGCATTTAAATCTAATCAATCCAATCACTGCAGCATGTTAAAAGTAAAACTAGTGAAGTCTGGCAGTTAACCCGCTCGCGACTCGAGGATGGCTGAACGGACAAAAAGGTCTAAAGTTTGGCTTCATTTTACCAAGCTCAAAGACAAAGACGAAGCGAAATGCAACTTATGTTGCAAAATCATATCTTGCAAAGGGGGGAACACAACCTCAATGGCCAAGCACATTAATATTGTGCATCAAATAAAGGCCAAATGCAGTACCTTCGACTGTCTCCGAGCTGAAAAGACTCCTCCTCCTCCCTGCTGCCGCCGCACCACAGTCTTCATCATTCACTCCGAGTACCACTGGTAAGCGCGCACACAGACTTTGTGCTTGTCCGGTCAGTTAAAAATAGTAATTGTGAAATCCGTGTTGTAATCGGCAGCATACAAGCTAGTTAGCTTGAAAAGTAAATAAAGTTTCAGCTGCGTGATGATGTGTTCAGATTGGCTCAGTAAAATGACAATTAGGTTATCATGATGCGTTCAAGTGTAACGTAAAGAAAAGGGAAATTGAGTTTTTGGCGAGAAACATGAGTAATACGGTTGTATATTGCTCTAATTATTTTAGAATATATAATTAAACTACTGATGCCAACATTTATTAAAAATTACACTTAATTGAAATACAATTGTTTATTTGCTAAATATTTTCCTAATCACTAAAAACATGATGAAAAGTGACAGTAGACATTACATTAACCAACAATTGTGAAAATTTATATATTTTTTTAAACCAAAAGAAGAGATTTCTTCAAAATATAGGACATTTCTTCAAATAATTTTTTCCCCACTTCCTTTCTGTCTGAGAAAAACATTTGGAGGACCTTGTAATGATTTGTTTTTAATTATAAGTGAAAATATATCTACCATTTCCTTTTCCCATTAATTTAGATGGTGTTCAGCTCAAGCTCACCTCAACTCCAGCCCCCATTGGCCTACTCCAAACTCCCTTCACCTTGGCTGCCAGGAAGATGCCTTCTAATCAAGTGGAGCAGTGTCACAGGGCTGTCACAAAATTTGTGGTGAAAGGCTTGCACCCTTTTGCAACAGTTGAATCACTGTGGTTTAGGGAAATGACAAAGGCCCTCAATCCACGTTACACCCCTCCAAGCAGGACTGTTCTATCAAACACCCTCATCCCTGCATGGTATGAGGTGGAAAAGCAGAATGTCATTACAGAGCTGGCAAATGTTAGCAAGGTAGCCATTACAAGTGATGGGTGGACTAGCTTAGCGCAAGACCACTACATTACTGTGACCGCCCATTACAGCAGCCAAGGCAAGCTTCAGCAAAAAGTCCTCCGGAACAAAGCTGTCTACAGAGCGCAGACCGGGGAAACAGTGGCAGTGGAGATTGGGGAGGTGTTGTGATTGAGGAGTTTGGCATTACTCAAAAGGTGGTTGTCATGACTGTAGACAACGCGTCCAACATGGATGTTGCTGCAAAGAAGCTGGACATCCTCAAACTGGGTTGCTTTGCCCACACCCTTAACTTGGCTGCGCAAAAAGTTTAC
Organism: Cyprinodon brontotheroides; assembly: GCA_018398635.1. Lineage (NCBI taxonomy): Eukaryota > Metazoa > Chordata > Actinopteri > Cyprinodontiformes > Cyprinodontidae > Cyprinodon > Cyprinodon brontotheroides. Next base: position 7,697 of record JAGKQL010005699.1, read on the forward strand.
AGCATTGCTACGATGACCCGGTGGGCAGCAAAACTAAGAGCAGTCATCGTGTGGATGAAACGATCTTCAATGGCGAAGGTAGTGCTAAAAGAAAAGCAGCTCTTTCTCAAACTTCCTCAGCACACCATGATACTGGATGTGAAAACCAGGTGGAACTCCCTGTTTCTGATGGTTGAGAGGTTCCTTGAGCAGTATCCGGCTCTCCAAGCTGCAGTGTTGGATCCACGTATAAGAAAGCCCATGGAGAGGGACCGACTGGATAGGATCACAGATGAGGACTTCACCAAATCAGAGGAGTTCATAAAGGTCATGAAGGTCCTGTACACTTCTACACTGTGTGTATCTAGTGAGAAAACCCCCACCTGTGGACAGATCCTTCCGATTCTCATGAAACTGAAGACCCACTTCACAGTTAAGGAAGGAGACTCTTCATTTGTATCCGACATTAAGCGGAAGGTTTTGACTGACCTATCCGGACGTTACCAGGAGGAAAAAATCCAACAGTTCCTCGAAGAGGCGACAGCGATGGACCCAAGGTTTAAAGCCAAAAGTGTCAGGCACACCACCTGGGAACGTTTGCAGGAGGCAGCTGTAGCAACAAATGCTACAAAAGCTGATGTCCCAATCCCTGAGTCCCATGAGGACAGCGACACAACCGAGGAGGCTATGTATGAGAATCCTCGGGTTGAAGTCAGTCCACCACCACAACCTAAGAAGAGTGCCTTGGAGGAGCTATTTGCCGAGGAGAAACAAGAGCGACGGACCATCCATATGAACAACTCCAACATCAGCATTCAGCAGAGAGTATGTGAGGAAATCCAGCTCTACAGAAGCCTGCCTATGATTTCTATAGCAGAGGACCCAGTTCTCTGGTGGTGGACAAAGAGAGACACCCTGCCCCTGCTAGCGGATCTCTCTCACGCCTACCTTACTGTCCAAGCGTCTTCAAGCCCTTCAGAGAGGGTGTTTTCCACTGCTGGGGACACCATCAGCCAGGAGCGTTCAAGGATCATGCCTGACAAGGCAGACATGTTAATTTTTCTGCAAAAAAATACCTGTTAAAGGAAAATTCCGGTTTTAACACTTTTAGCCCATTTTCTGTAGTGTCCAGGATGAAATCGAATGATCGACACCAAAATTTTGACGATTGGTCCTGTCTCTGCTATTTGGCTCATGCAGAATCCCCTGGCTGCTTCAGAATGGCTTCCATAGTGCATGTCCGATAATGTCCTTAAAACAACCTTAAACGTTCTTTTTTTTTTTAAAATATGCTACTCATTGAATATGTTAGCGCTGTTCAATGACGTTCCAAAAAAAGTTTGCGTGAAGAAAAACCGTTCCTGTCTTGTTTTATTTAGCATTTTGTAAATCCCAGAACTATTTTTTCCGATACATCACAACCGCTTATAAACTTCCGCTTCCCGTTCGAATCTGAAGCGTTGCACACTCCAGACCACTAGTTGACGACGGTATCCTCTACCGTCAAACTCAAAGTCCAATATGTCCTCCTCAAGAATCCACCTTTTCGTATTCCATTTTCAGAGTTTTTTAAAGTGTTTAACAGAGACGTTAGCACCTCGGCGCCGGAGTACACAGAGTGAAGCAAAAACACTTGGGCCTTGCGAAAAGACTACAACTAAGTGTAAACAGGCCCCATTTCCGTTTCCGGTGGCGGAGGGATATTGACTATTCCAACAGAACTCAATGGGATTTACAAAATGCTAAATAAAACACTACAGGAACGTTTTTCTTTACGAAACTTTTTTTGGAACGTCATTGAACAGCGCTGACCATCAGAAACTGAAGAAAAACTGGGTTGGCCAGATCTATCATTCATCTTTTTCTGGTAAGGCTAGGGGTGCAGCTTATTCTTTTACATAAATCTGTCCCTTTTACTTGTGATCAGATTATTTCTGACCACAATGGTAGATATGTTATTGTGACAGGTTCTATTGGGGATATACGTGTAACATTAGCTAATGTCTATGCTCCCAACTGGGATGATGACGATTTCTATAGACGCCTTTTCTCTGAACTTCCGGATATGTCAACACATTATTTAGCATTAGGCGGAGATTTCAATTGTTGGGTCAACTCGACACTCGACCGTTCTTCATCCAAGCCGGCCGTGCTCTCTCGATTGGCCAAAACAATTCACTCATTTATGCAGGAGTTTGCAGTATCTGAGTCGTGACTTTTTTTAATCCTTTGAAAAGAGAGTACTCCTCCTTCTCATCATACATTCACTGGCATTGACCTTTTTTCTTATTGATAATAGGCTGTTACCATCCTTGTCTTTGTGTATATATGATGTCATCGTTTTATCTGACCATGCCCCGCTTTTGATGGATGTTAGATTAGGCATGTTATCATCCCAACGTCCATTATGGCAATTGAACACACGTCTTCTCTCAAACACTAGCTTTATTGACTACATTTCAAAACAGATAGATTTTTTCCTGGCAACAAATAGAGCACCGGGTATCTCTCCCTCCCTTCTTTGGAAATCACTGAAGGCTTTTATTAGGGGAGAGATCATTTCATTTATTCATTTCGAGAATAAATTAAGGAATGAGAAGTTGAATACCCTAAGACGAAATGTACGCGGCCTGTGCTTCCCCGAATGTGTATAAAGAGCTTTCACTTTAATCCGAATTTGATATACTCATGACCCACCGCACTACAGAACTTAGGTTGCGGTCCAGGACACAGTTTTTCGAACACGGTGACAAGGCCAGCAATTTGTTGGCACACCAAATTTGCTGGGTGTCTGCATTGCGTCAGATTATCAAGATTCGAACTGACACAGGTGTGACGACAGATCCCTGTCAGATTAACCTTGCTTTTGAGAAATTTTATAGGTTATTGTATTCATCTGAATCCACATCCACGGTTGCTGACTTGGATAATTTTTTCACCGAATTGGAAGTGCCTGCTGTTGATCAGGAAACAGCGGTTAACCTGGGTAGACCCATCACTTTGTCAGAACTTGATGCGGCTATGCGATCTCTTCAGGGAGGAAAATGCCCAGGCCCTGATGGGTACCCCTCTGAGTTTTATAAGACGTTTTGGGAAAAACTTGCACCACTCTTATTAGAAATGTATAATGATGCTTTTGTTATTGGAATCCTGCCCGAGACTCTTAATCAGGCCACCATTTCCCTTCTTTTGAAAAAAGCCAAAGATCCTTGTAAGTGCCAGAATTGACAAGATTGAAATATGTGTAGTACCACTAGTTGTCTCTAGGTGGCAATAGCGATCTTTGTTGTAGGTAA
>JAGKQL010005700.1:0-10795 GCA_018398635.1 Cyprinodon brontotheroides
ATATATACATTAGGGCTGCAATGCAAAATTAATCGTTAATCGCGAGTTAATGAATTTTCTGGAGATTAGCGCCGATGTTTTTTACCCAAATATTAGCAGTCCGCCCTGTTTTACCCACAATTCGAATTGTCCGACTTGACCGAGGATGGAGGAATCGCAGGAGGAACCGTTGGCCTGCTGGATGTACCAGTTCAAGTATACAAAAGAAACAAAGACGGGACAATAAATAAACATGTTGTGGTTTGCTCACACTGCAAGAAGGAATTTTCATTTCACCGAAGCACCTCAAGCCTTAAATATCATCTTAATGCCAAGCTGTTACGACATTTGCATGGGGCAGACCAACTTCAGGTGATACGTCTGGCATGCGTCACCCTCACCGAACGCAGGACATTAAGTAAGTCTACGTCTGAGAAGCTGACAGACAAAAATGCCAGATGGATAGCCAAGGACTGTAGACCAATTAATATTGTCGAGGACAAGGGCCTCGCAGAAGTTTTGAAAGTGGAAACTTTAGATGCATTCTACATGTTTTAAACGAAAAACGTCCCATTCACCCATCCTGTATTTGATTTAAAAAAAAAAAGCAATGGCTAACTTGCCAAAATTGTTGCAAATTCAAATCTTTTTTTGGATTTGTCATTAATACAAACTAAATGTAAGGCAAGGCAGGCAAGGGTATTTCAGCAGCACAATGTATCAGAAAAGACAATGCAAAGTGCTTTACATGATTAAAAATATAGGAAGATAAAACAGAATCAAAGCAAGTAGTGAAAAAATAAATAAAGTAAAAAAATGCAGAAACAAAAGAATATTAAAACAGTTGGACTAAAGAAAAATATATGTTTTGAAAGTTGAACTTCGTTTAACTAGAACAGTGGAAGGCAATCCTAAAACAAATGTGTTTTTTAGTCTCTTGATTTAAAGGAACTCAGGCTTTCTTGCACTTTTCCAGTTTTCGGAAGTTTGTTCCAGATAAGTGTAGCATAGGAACCAAATGCTGCTTTCTCCATGTTTAGTTCTGGTTCTAGGTCTGCAGAGCAGGCTGGAGCCAGAAGACCTGAGTGGTCTGGAGGGTTGATACACTGATAGCAAAGTCTGTGATGTATTTAGGTGCTAAGCCATTCAGAGATTTATAGACTAACAGAAGGATTTTAAAGTCTATTGTATGACTTATCTTGCTTCTGTTTTGAAAAAAGTACACAGAAAATGTGTATTTTTCAATAATATTTAGGTTAGTGAGTAATTGAAATTAATTCAAGAAACCTTGTGATTAATTAGATTCAAAAATTTTTATCGTTTGACAGCCCTAATGTAGATAGATAGATAGATAGATAGATAGATAGATAGATAGATAGATAGATAGATAGATAGATAGATAGATAGATAGATAGATAGATAGATAGATAGATAGATAGATAGATATAGATAGATAGATAGATAGATAGATAGATAGATAGATAGATAGATAGATAGAGATAGTTAGATAGATAGATAGATAGATAGATAGATAGATAGATAGATAGATAGATAGATAGATAGATAGATAGATAGATAGATAGATAGATAGATAGATAGATAGATAGATAGATAGATAGGATAGATAGATGAGATAGATAGATAGATAGATAGATAGATAGATAGATAGATAGATAGATAGATAGATAGATAGATAGATAGATAGATAGATAGATAGACAGATAGATAGATAGATAGATGAGATAGATAGGAGGAACTAATAACATTTGTAATTGCTGTGTAAATTTACATCCTGTCTTAATAAATTCCACCCAAACAGCACAAAGTACATGTCAGTCACATGAATCTATATGGAAATAAACTGTTTTCTTTTTTAGCCCCAATTAAAGATGGTCTCCTATCTTTAGTGCTCTTTGGCTGAGAGGCGGGGCACATTCAGGACAGGCCTCCACTCCATCACACACACAAATTCATACCTGGGGGCCAAGTTAGAGAAACCAATTAATTCAACACGTTTGTGTTGGAATAAAGTGAAGAAGACTGAATATCCAGAAAGAAAAATATGTATGAAGTTTGAGAGAAACTGCAAACTCGATTTAAACTTTGGATGTTCTTTCTTTAAGGCAGCAGTGCTAATAAATGCTTAACTGTGAAGCTACTCAATGGTTTACTAATAATTTGTATGACTTGCCAGGAGAGAAAATTCAAATTTGTAAAGGTGAAAGGGGATTTTTGTAGCTAATCTGCTGTAAAGTTCTAAGAGGCAGTAATTTCTCTCACTTTCCACTGCAGATAAAAACAAGAAGGGACATCGATAGAATGTGGTCAGTCAGCTTAATTAGAAATGCACTCGTAAGGCTTTTCTCCTTTTTTCTGCTCAGCTGTGTTCTCCCCCCCAGATACCTGCCTCCAGGGTTAAATTAAGTATGCTGTGTTGATTGCAGACTGCCTGAGAGCTTGTGTTCAACACCATAAGTTTGCCAACAAATGCTGGAGTAAAACAGTCTTGCTTTTGGCTTCATGAACAAATTAAAACGTTGTTTTTATCTCCTTATATTCACTCTTATTGGTATTTTCACGTCTCATATTAAATGTTGGAAAAGAAATATTTTCTGTGTAACTGAGAATTGGTGGTGACAGATGTTGCGAATGATTAGCGTCCCTGCTTAGGGTCCCACATGCGCAGATTGCAAAGCAGCGTGGAATTTCCAGAGGAAGACTTTGTAAAACCATCAGCCTCTTTTAAAGGGGGGGGGGATGCAGCACACGCAGCAGTCCATTTTCTTTCATCTGCTGCAGAGACAAACATCCCCTGTTTCGGGCCTGTAATTGAATTTTGCAGCAAGCGGCCAGAATCCAGACAAGTCAAGCAGGAACACCACGTCGTCTTAAACTTCTAAGATACGAGATCTTAAAAGGAAAAAGATGAGCTTTTGTTTGCTGTAATTATACCGTCTAGATCTTCTCCATAAAATGGGTAATGAGAGATCTGCACCGTTCCTCAAGCCACTGAGTCTGTCTGTCCTCAGGGTTTCCTGATTGCATCACTCTATAAATAATAAACATGTCTAAATGAAACCTTATTAAACCGGAGGTTCTAGAAAAAAACCCTGATTTATTTTCCTCCTTTTCTTTCCCTTCGTTCTTTCTTCTCCAGTGAATTGTCAGATTAAGCAATACCCTGTCTTTGAGCTGCACATTGTTGCCCTTTCTTCCCATTTACTTCAGTCGGAAAATGACTGAATTGTCCGAGAAGGTCTCTGCTGGCTCCGTCCTGTTGCTCGGCTCGGCCTCTTTGTTTATCGTTAGAGGAGAGCTCTTTCATCCGCCCCTGAAGATGAGAGCGAGGTCTTTTCTGCAGCATTGGGTCTCAGTCTGCCAAATGAACATCTGTGCAGATTGCTGCTCTGCTCCTCATGGCTGTCATTGTTATGCGGTTCTCATACTGACTGTGACACCTCTCCTGTCTGGGGGTCATAATGAGAAGCTCATTGGGTCATTTTTTCTAGGCTGTTTGATCTGTTAGCATGCAGTCATTGGGAAAATACAATGCTCCCTTTTTTCAATTTCAGGGGATTTTTGATAGTAAATATCAGGGGAAAATACTCTTTGTTTTAAATGTTGGCTTTGTTAAAGGATTCACTTGTTGATTTTAATTTTGATGCCTTTGAGGTGTGTTTCTACAACAGGTATTAGGGTCAGATTTTTTATTTTTATTTTGAAAATATATTTGTAATATTAAGAGAATAAAGTCATAACATTACGTGAATAAAGTAATTAGATTATGAGAATAAAGTCATCATACATCAACGTTTCAGAAAGAAAGCTTGGAGCTCCGCCCAGCAGATGACGGCCGACCAGCTCCGCCAATCAGCAACCAGAGTCCACTTTGACATCCTGCCCAGTTTGATGCTGCTGCTAAAGATTTCCTGATTTGTCGAACCGATGCTAAAGTAGAACTTCTCATGATGCTCCACATTCCTCATTTCAGGGAAGAAAGAGCTTCTTGGAAGAGTTGTCATAAAATACAACTTTATTCTCCAAATGTTTGCGAGTTTGTTCTGATAATTTTATGACTTCATTCTCGAATTTTATGAATTTAGTCTCATTATTTTATGACTTTTATTATCATAATGTTACGACTTTATTTTTGTAATTTTAAGACTTTATTTTCGTAATTTTATGACGTTATTCTCATGATTTTATGAGTTTATTCACATAATATTACAACCTTATTCTCGTAATTTTATTAATTTATTCTCGTGATTTTACGACTTTATTCTCGTAATTTTTTGTATTAATTCTCAGAATTTTATGACTTTATTCACATTATTTTACAGCTTTATTCTCGTAATTTTAAGACTATTCTTGTAATATTATGAATTCTCATAATGTTGACTTTTTTCTCGTAATTTTATAACTTTATTCCCATAATGTTCCGATTTAATTTTCATAATTTTACGACTTTATTCTTGTAATATTAGGAATTTATTCTCATAATGTTACAACTTTTTTCTCGTAATTTTATAACTTTATTCCCATAATGTAATGATTTAATATCATAATTTTACGACTTTATTCTCGTAATGTTATGACTTTATTCTCAAAATAGAAAAAAAGAATCTCTAGGCTGGCCCTAATACTCCGTCGTATTGTTTGCGATTGTGTCATTTGCACGGTTAGGCGTAATGATGCACCCTGTTTTCTTTTTTTTAGGCTGCAACATCAAAAGCTATTTTGTTATTATACCTACCAAGCATTTAACAACTAAAGATATAATGCTATATTTTCTATAATCAGTGTTATAAATATAAATGTTTGCATGTGAGGAAAGTGTGTGAGGAAAAATGTAAAGTATTGGATAAAGCGATACAAGCGACAAGAATATTTAAAAAATCTACTTGGTACATAAATATATTAATACTAAACTTGGTCTTTGCTCCTTTATTTTTTTGTTTTTGTTTTGTTTAAAAAATGCTTTGGTCATTAAAAAAAAATTGAACCAGAAGAAAATGAAAAAGAGCAAGTGCCTCCGTTTATTGTAGACTAGATTCCAGGAAACTGATATACGGATGTTACGGTTTACCAGGTAATTAGCATCACCCTTCCACCACCGTGCTTCAGAGCCGATGGGCTTTTTTTGTTGAACTGTCCATAATAAAGTTAAAATCCAGCTCAGTCCACCAGCACTACTTGCTGTTAGTTATCTGAAGGATGTTTTTCCAGGTGTCTTGTGGTTCATTTTTGTTTCTTTTTTAATTGCTATAATTATTCAGTCTTCTCGTTCTACGCTCATTCTTTTCAGCACCTGACAAGCTGGGGCCGGTCTGGGTGCAGCTTTCTTTGTCATTACTCTGAACCTCACACACTCTGACTTTAAACTTAATCTCCTGCAACTTGGCCTCAAAATGCTTGGAAAATACCCTAATAGCCCCCCCAGCATGGCGGTCTGCAGACGCTGCATCTCTAGGGTCTCTGCTATTGACTTTCCACCTCACTGCTGTGTTATTACACAACTTTACGCTGCATAAATCCATACAGCTGAAAACTTGCTTTAACGGTGACGGCCACATGACGATCAATGCAACAGACAAACACGCCTGATTAGACCTTTCCTTCATAAAACCTAAGCAAGCAACAGGATTGTACTTGGTTAAGTAGATATTAACAGTTAAAAAGTAAGATTTAAGTTGATAATATTATTTTTAGTTTGTAAATTTAGGAAAATAAAGTCATTATACTTTTTAAGTTTACACTTTAAACAGTAAAGCTCTTCATATCAGTTCATGCAGCTTCACCACAGTAAAAACAAAAAACCCTCCTTGTAAGCATGAGCTCCTCAGCTTTCTGTCATTCGTACAAAGCGCTCATTACACACAAGCTCTTTTTCACCACATCAGATGTCACACTTGTCACGAATGTCTCAGCCCTGTGGCAAATACCTTGACATCTGTATCTTCACCTTTTCCATTGATCATCTTTTTGTAAGTACACATTTCTTTTTCAGACCTACAGTTGAGTTTTAAGCCTTGTTTGCACAATGCTGCAACTGTTTTGTTTTTTCAATTCAATTTAGTTTATTTCTATAGCGCCAATTCGCAACACATGACAAACAGGAACAGACCAGATGAAGCTACTATGAGAAAAAGCAGAGAGCAGTAACGTTGGAGATTGAACTAACAGATTCTGCAGAGTGGGAGAATAGAGATAGAATGAAGCAGAATGATGAAAAAGGGGTCCCTATGTCCTCCAGCAGTCTAAGCCTATAGCAGCAGAACTATAGAGATAGATCAGGATAACCTGAGCCACTCTAACTAGAAGCTTTATCAAAAAGGAAAGTTTTAAGCCTAGCCTTAAAAGTAAAAGTAAAATTGGTTCCACAGGAACCAATTTTTCTTTAATTGGTATTGCTATATATACTCTGCAAGTCATCAAGGAGTCTTCAGTGCAATCATAGATAAATAAGTACTTTAATAACTTTAAAGTCCATTTAATGTAGATAGTAGTACATGTAAATATTAATTTGCAGAATAAAAAGCAGCTAAGTTATGACAATTAGGGATGCACGATATTGGGATTTTTGGCGATATCCGATATGCCGATATTTTAAAACTCATGTAGCCGATAACCGATATCGATACCGATGTTAAAGCTGGACAAAAATAAGTAGTCATTGAAAATAGCAGTTTTGTTATCCATTTCTGACACTTTGAAAATAATATACTCAAATATATTTTCATATGCTGATATCAAATTGATTTTTAAAAGCAGCGGTATCGATCTATTTTACTTTTAAAATCATGTAAAATTTCATCGTTCTGTTACAAAAACTCGTGATATTTTGCAAATTCTTGTGAGATTTTGTTAGTAAAATAGATCGATACCGCGCCAATATATCAACATATAAAAATATGGCAACATTTGGTAAATTTTCGGGGGATTTCGTAGCATAATGATGACATATAGCAATATTTCATTAGTAAAAGAGATTGATATGGTGTTTTTTAAATGGCAATATATCAGCATATGAAGATATTGGGATATTTTAATGGATCAATATTTTTCCCCTCGTCTTTTAGAAGTTTTTTAAGTCTGTAAAAAAGTTTTTGAGGAAGAAGAAGTAGTATTTTGTTTTTTTTTTAGATTTTAGAAACTCAGAAGCTGATCAAATGTCGGGTTAAATATCGGTGGGGTGGCGATGTCCGATATTCAGTTTTAAAGTCGATACCGATAGGGGGCGCATTATATCGCATAGCAGTGCATCCCTACTGACAATGGAAAAGATGTTTTCCCCAGAAATTTTCTCCACTATAGCTTTAATTTAGACAGCATTGATGTTTAAATATATGCATCTATTTGTTAGCAAAGGCTGTAGGAAAGTATAGTTTGTCTTTATTTAGAAAATATGGATATTTTCTCATTCCTGTGTGAATTGACCCTGAGGTTCTTTCGGACAGCCCTCAGTGTACATTGGTTATTGACGGCCACCCCCATCATAATTATCTGGCTCCGCCTCTGAGTGCATCAGTATCTGTACGACGCTGTGGTAACGGACAAGTATAAACTGGAACACGTCATAAAGTGAATGTCTGTGTGAGATGCATGGTTTATTTAGTAGGTCAATAAAGTTTCCCAAACAAGTGACAAACCTTTTCTGCTTTTAAGGTTGCTTCTAAAAGTCAAGACAACACACGCTCCGGCTGAAAGTTAGTGCATTAAAGGAACCCAATGTCATTGCAGGAAATAAAAGCTCCTGAAAAACAAAACCAAGGACAGATACAAATCTGCACTTATTCTAAATAATGCAAACCTACACGGAGTGGAACTGGTTGCATCTGCCGTCGCACGAAGTGGCAGAGATTGTTTATAAAGTGGCCCCTCACAGGAGCCGCGGGAGCTTTGGCTCCACAGATGCATCATGAGGGGTGGGGGAGGCTTTGCCGGACAAATTTAGCTCGCTGTGTGGAGTCCCCGTTTCTGCTGTAATGTAAAAGTGAGTGCAGTTAATGCCTCAGAGACATCCAAGTGCTGACATTTGAGTTGTTTATTTACTTTTCTGCTTTCATCTGCGCATCACTTAGGGGCAACGGCGACGCCTGACTCCATCCATCAGTGTTCCCTTTCACCAGCGGTGGCACGACAAGCGCTTCGTGAACCTTTGTCACAGCCGTCCACGATCAAACGTGTGTTTACACCACGTCCCAGTCGGCAGAGTAACAAGCCACTTGTGAATGCCAATAGCTCCCTCCCAGTAAGCGTGACAGGTTGGAAGGGAGGTCTTGATCTATTTCATAATTTCATGATGGAACTTTTGACAGCAGCCAACTCATGAAACCTGCACTGCAGAGTTTTTTTGGGTTTAAAACCCATAATGGTTGCATCACAAAAGCTATATTCAACAATATGAAAAATCTTAGCTTAGTTTGAATATCTTAGAATCATTATGCATGATGCAGTCCTTTACCAGAGTCCCATAGTGCCGCTGTATAATGACTTATGATTACAGTTAGTGATAAAAATTAGATTCTGCTGGTCAGCAAAGCAGCAAATCGCAGGAGTGTTGATGGAGAATAAAAACCTTCAGAAAACAAATAATGCTCCAGTGGTTTAATGCAGATAATGTACATTTTTCTACAGTGTTGATTTTATAAGGATTTTAATAGGAAATACATCCAGAAAATTTGGCCTAGCTGATTTTGTCATAAAACGGGACAGAAGGACCCAGTATTGAAGGTGAGACAGTCAGTAGGAAAGTTCAACAGTTATCAAAACAAAAAACGAGTCAAACAGAGCAGAAGCGAGGAGCTGTAGAACGACGGACTGCAGCGGCTGCAGGAGGGGGGCGGGGCACCGTCCAATTACTGACACCCTGAAGGGAGAATCACAGGTAAGTGACCACCGTCATCTGACAGGAGATGATTATCAGAGTGAGTCACTTACCTGGTTAAACAATTCAGTCCATCCTCTCAATCATAGGCAGGATCAGCCGATGAACTGCCAACGAGATGCGGCTCTGAGTCCACAGTGTCCCCGATGCAGCGACCCCAGTGAGCAGGCAGGGATCCGATCCAGGTCAGGGATCCGATCCAGGTCAGGGATTTAGATCCAGGTCAGGAATAAGATCCAGGTCAGGGATTTAGATCCAGGTCAGGAATAAAATCCAGGTCAGGGATTTAGATCCAGTTCAGGAATAAGATCCAGGTCAGGGATCCAATCCAGGTCAGGGATCTGATCCAGGTCAGGGATTTAGATCCAGGTCAGGAATAAGATCCAGGTCAGGGATTTAGATCCAGGTCAGGAATAAAATCCAGGTCAGGGATTTAGATCCAGTTCAGGAATAAGATCCAGGTCAGGGATCCAATCCAGGTCAGGGATCTGATCCAGGTCAGGGATTTAGATCCAGGTCAGGAATAAGATCCAGGTCAGGGATTTAGATCCAGGTCAGGAATAAGATCCAGGTCAGGGATCCGATCCAGGTCAGGAATAAGATCCAGGTCAGGGATTTAGATCCAGGTCAGGAATAAGATCCAGGTCAGGGATTTAGATCCAGGTCAGGGATAAGATCCAGGTCAGGAATAAGATCCAGGTCAGGGATTTAGATCAAGTTCAGGGATGAGATCCAGGTCAGGGATCCGATCCAGGTCAGGGATCTGATCCAGGTCAGGGATCCGATCCAGGTCAGGGATCTGATCCAGGTCAGGGATCCGATCCAGGTCAGGGATTTAGATCCAGGTCAGGGATTTAGATCCAGGTCAGGGATTTAGATCAGACAGGAACAGTTCTTGAATCCAGGAGTCCTCATTCCGATCAAGGGTTCCAATCCGCACAGGAACAGACAGATCCAGAGTTCCAGGAATCCATCAGAGCGTGAAGGCAGATTCTTAGTCCTGTGCATCCAGCAACCTGCTCTGACAGAATCACCACTGGTTAGGGAATAAAGTCGCCTAAAGACAAAGGCTCGAGAATGATCTCCTTGCTTGACATGAACCTTCGACCAATAAAAACTAACGAAACAGAACCTACAGACAGCAAACAAACAATGATCTGGCCCCGATAGCTGGACTGAGCCGAATATACAGCAGAACCAGCAGGTGGGTGAGATGAATGATAATTAGGAGCTGGGCAGAGTTAAGCAGGTGAAAGGCATGAATAATTAAGGTGAGCTAACAGGGCAGATCATTATAGATTTGGACGTTAGACATTAAAAAAAACCCAAACTCCTCTCACCGACTCCCGTGAGGCAATCCTTCCAGCTAAAAAATAAAATAAAACATTTGTTTTAGTATAGCTGTTTAATCTTTATTTCCATCCTTAAAAAAACATATTTTATGAGCTACCGATGGGGAAACATTTCATATCCTGAAAGTAACTGTGACCTTCAGCTGCTCAAAAATAAACAAAAGGCCTTCTGCACCAAACGTCTCCTGGTGGATCCCCTCAGGAATATGTCTTTAAATTGAATCCCAGTGGGCAGAGAAGCAGTTCTTTCATTCTGGGGAGGAAATTAATAAAACAAGTTTAGCGTTGCAGCTTTCACCTCACAGCAGGAAGCTTTAGGTTGAGTCTTACTGTGATCCGTCTCTCCCTATGATTCTATGATTCTAAGCTGCAAATCCTCAACCCCTGTACCATAATATCTGTCCTTATGCAAGAACAGCTAAGATTTTAGGATGAATCTTGATGATTTGTTATTGTCAGGTTAAGTGGACATCATCCTAAGAGTAGATCATATTATATTTCATAAAAGTCCCTCTCTCTAATATTTCTCCTTGTTTTGAATTTCCCTTAGGTGATGTTTAGAGTCCTGATGGACCTA
>JAGKQL010005701.1:0-10734 GCA_018398635.1 Cyprinodon brontotheroides
CAAAACGGCAGGGTTTTGTCATACAGTGAGTTCAGAGCTCATGATATATGTTCTCACACTGTGCGACCCGATGCTCTGATGCATCTAACTGCTCACACTTTACGTTGGACTCAACTCTGCAGTGAGATGGCGCTACTCAGACTCGTCTATCCGGCAGCCAAACGAGTACAAGACGAATATGAAGCTCACTAGAGAGAAACGCGCTGCCTTGGCAATTTTGTATCCTGAAAGCCCTAAAAAGAAAAGGTGAAGACGTGTTTGAACAAAGACATGGCTGAGCAAATGTGACTACTACGGTCTTTCAGTTTTACAGAAAGAACTCCATTTCACCCACACCCCCGCCATTCTTCTGGGTTTTCATCTGAGAGTAAAAGAAGAAGAATCCTTGTTTGCGCACGCCCGCTGAGCGATTCGTATGTTTGATTTTCTCCCAACCTCCCATCTCCCAACGATTCCTGATCGGAAGGTGGTCGTGAGGGCCTGATCGTCCCTCGTTACCCGCTGTACACTACATGATGCAGGATCAGGTTGAAAGTCGGACCGATTGATAAATTCTCGCACGACTAGAAAGTCGGCCCGAAAAGGGCAAAAAGTTGTGAATTGTATGCTCGGCTTTATAGACTTCATAGAGATGCTGTCTAACTGTGGACTTGACAGTTCGGTCTCTCCTTTCAGTGTAACTACTAAACAACTGAAAGCCACAGTGGCATACTACATGTAGGTTTAAGTTGAATGGTGACTTTACTCCCTCATGCAGGCAGAACGAGATGAGTAATGAATTGATCTTATTAATTAAATCTTAGTTGTGCCGCTAAATCAGCTGGATTCATTTTATTCCAGGTGCGTGCTCCCACATTTAACCCTGCTTTGGGTGTTCACGAGGTGGACTTGATGAAGGAAGCTTCAACTTTAGTCAGCTTCATCTACCCAGCTCAGAACCCCGAACTGATGGAGATGCTGTCAAAGAAAAAGACCACGGTTCTGGCAATGGACCAGGTGCCCAGGGTCACCATTGCTCAGGGTTACGATGCGCTGAGCTCCATGGCAAACATTGCAGGGTAGGTACACAAGCTGCAACTCACTGCTTTTAAAAGTACATAAAATTACTATTCAGGTTCCTAGAGGAGAATGTTTTAGCAAGTAGGAAGGTGTATTGTATTTACATAAAATGTTTATGAACTGATTAATAATTGCGGTACTTTTACCAACATTTTGGTCATCAAGCTGAAAACTATGCAATTTTGAATAGTTGATTTTCACTGCCATAAGAATTCACCATAAGATTCAGCTGTCATATTTAAAGCTCAGGCAACAGTTTTGATTGTAGATTTATCAGCAGCTACAATATCTAAGTTCATTTTCTGTCTTTTCCTTCTGTATTTTACCTTATCTTATTCAGATACAAGGCAGTTGTTTTGGCAGCTAACAGTTTCGGACGTTTTTTCACTGGACAAATCACAGCAGCTGGGAAAGTGCCACCTGCAAAGGTGAGAGTAGTGGGACTATCCATGGTTCTGCTGTTGTGTTTTACATGTTTACTGTCCAAGCTGCTTACTGCAGTTCTTACTTTACGCTCCAGCACTCCTTTGTTGACTCCCAGCCTTTTCTGTTTCCATGTCTGAGAATAGGTGCTGATTATTGGAGGAGGTGTGGCCGGTCTGGCAGCTGCAGGTACCGCCCGGGCCATGGGAGCCATTGTCCGAGGTTTTGATACCAGGTTAGTGTTCAAGGTTAATTATTTCTGCATTAATCATTGAAAATGACACAAAGATATTACAGCAACTTCAGCAATTTTGGGGGTTTTGTTTTTTTTTGTTTTTTTTTTTGTTTTTTTTGTTCAGGATCAGAGATTATTAAATATAGATAAAATGTATGTTTATTTCTTTTTGAGGATTGTCTTATTTACTCTTATCATAATTGTTTTAAAGTTTATCTACATTTTTTTCTTTAACCAATGATCCAAATACCTTATTATTTGTTATTCATATGTCTGATACATTACCCTGTATATTAGCAGATCACTACTGGGTCAGCTTCCGTTAATTTGTGTCCAACTGTTTTCTCCCCTTTATCACCTCTCTCCTTCAGAGCTGCAGCTTTGGAGCAGTTTAAGTCTCTTGGTGCAGAGCCCCTTGAAGTGGACATAAAGGAGTCAGGAGAGGGCCAGGGAGGTTACGCCAAGGAAATGTCGAAGGAGTTCATAGAGGCAGAGATGAAACTGTTTGCCAAACAGTGTCAGGAAGTGGACATTGTCATCAGCACAGCTCTAATTCCAGGTATACTCTGTAGCTAAAAACACTTTTTGCATGCTGGTTATCTAAACGACAGCTACGCTGCTCATGGTCAGTAAAAAAAAAAAAGAAAAAGTTTTTATATCTGCTGGAAATAACAATATGAATCTTTTATGAAGGAAATGATGGATAAAGACAAGATAATGAAATTATTTCTAACAGCCTCTATACCCTGCTATAAAAGATTTATTATTTTTAACACCTTTAATGCTGTGATACTGCAGGTAGGCGGGCTCCAATTCTTATCACCAAACCAATGGTAGAGAGCATGAAGGACGGTTCAGTTGTGGTGGATTTGGCTGCTGAAGCTGGAGGAAACATTGAGACCACGGTTCCAGGAGAGCTTTCCGTATACAAGGTGAGTTGCTGCAAGGCAACAGTGATGCAAACTGCGCCACCTTGCAGCCAGTTTTGTATGCGTTCAACAAATTATAATATATATTTTTTTTTTCTTTTTATGTTTTTTTTTTTTTTTTTTTTTGCATTAGTGGCATTTATTTGAAAGTTGAGGTTGGGTTGAAAGAGGAAGACTTGGTAAAAGTTAACAGGTCGTTTGGAGGACAGGCCCCTACACATCATGGGTCACAAACTAACGTGCCACCACAGTGCCCACTCCTGAATCAAATTCTGTGCTTATGAAATGGATTATTTAAAACTGTCATCACAATACCACTTTGTAGAATTGCATTAAATGTGTCCAATTCAAATATTTACTCACTATCAGAGGTGGGTGATTGCAATAAATTAAAACCACACTAATTTAGTATTTTATCAGAGGTTCTCCAATGTCAGAAATAGTCATTACCTTTACCTCATTGCTATGGCTTTTGTTACTTTTACCTCATGCAGTGATGGCTTTCATTCACTAAAGTCTCTTCTGAGTTTTTTTTTTTTAGCCAGGGTTAGGGTTAGCCAGATTTTTAGATAAACATAATAAGCTGAATGTATAAACTACAGTCTCATGATTCACTAGATATGAGGTGCTTTTAAAATGAGGTGACAGAAGCATGACTATGCTGATGCTCTGATACAAACGTGGTTAAACAGCTAAAATTTAATTTAAATGTGCTTGCATGTGATTTATTTTGCTTTTCTTTTCTAAAGTAACTATTTTCTCATTCTGTATTTGTGATTATTTTAGGGAGTGACTCACATTGGCTACACAGACCTGCCCAGTCGCTTGCCGACACAGTCCAGCACTCTGTACTCCAACAACATCACTAAGCTGCTGCGAGCAATCAGCCCTGATAAGGAAAACTTTTACCTTGATGTCAAGGAGGCTTTTGATTATGGGACCATGGATCACGTTGTGCGGGGCTCCATTGTCATGCAGGTACAAGGTCTTAACCATTGTTGGTCTTTTTGGTGATGCTTTGAAATGCAGTACAGATATGATGGAGTTTAGTTTGTATATTGATTTTAAAGCAACAATAATGGTGAAAAAGAAAAAAGTGAGAAATTTTTCACTTGAACTTAAAACGAAAACACAAAAAAACAAACGGCTCAAGTAAGGTGGCATTAAGGCACCGGTCCACTGGAATTGAATCAAAACAAGAAGTCTTTTTTCTTTAACTACACCTTGATGATAAAAATGTTTCAAAGAGGTTCACCCTTCTCCACCTAACCAGTGCCCATCAAAGCAAATGTCAAACTTAAAGTTGATTGAATTTAAAACAAAGGATTCTCTCATACACTAATACAAAACAACAAAAGCATGGCCTAAATATTGTTTAAAAGTTTATATGTAGCTAAATAAAGTATTTTAAGTTGACAATAAATACTCCTCCCACACCTGATGTAAAACATTATTTAAATACCTACTTTCTGTGAAAATTGAACAAGCAAAAAAATTGAGTTTCCTAATTTTTAGGGAGATGTGTATGGTCATTTGTTTTGAGGAAAACAAATTGTCATTATATTGTATTTTGGACAGCTCCACTATGCACATAGTCAATGTGAGAATAAATTTTGAACTCCGTTTTCATTGGTTCCTCTTTGTAGCAGCTGCATTTATTACACTAAATGCTACGTTTGCCCACATGATACAAAACTAGAGGGCATCAGGATTCCTCTCTGCTAAAACAGCATCTATTTATTTATTTTGTTGGATCGTGTATCAAACAGACATCTGTATGGACGTGGTGAATGGGTATTCATCAAGACATTTTAATCGGGCTTGTTAATAAGCTATAAAAAAAACATATTTGAGGAGCTTGCAGCTCTAAAATGTTGTCGGCATTTATTAAGATTCTGAGCTTTGTTTTCATTGTAAAATCTGATGTCTGCAGGGAGTTGCTCTTTAACCCTCTTTCCAAAAAGTATATGTACTGTTACACCTCTGCTCTGTGTTTTAAATCTCTTTACCAGTGAGTTTATTTTACAAAGTAAAATGCAGAGAATAAATCGGAGCATGTAGATGCCTTCATTAGTCACTAGGTGTCCCTCAAGGACAAAACTATTCCCTCTGCTCTCAGCCTGTTTACAGCTACAGATAAGGCCATACCCTTATTTTTGCTTACCACCAATGTTAAAAAAAAACCCTGTAAATGCCCTTGATATGTGTAATTGTACTACTTTATAACTTTAAACACAATCATTTGACAACAAATTATAACAAAATAACAGAGTGTTCCTTTGATACAACATCCCTCCCACTTCTTAATGACCTCATTTATCTTTAATATAGTATTTAAAAGCCACAATTGTGACATAATGTCTTTGAACAGTTTCATTTTTCTATTTTAATTTTTTTATCTGTCCCCTCTTTTGTTTCTAGAATGGAAAGAACTTGTTCCCCGCTCCGCAGCCCAACAACGTTCCCACTGCGGCGCCTCCTAAACCCAAGAGCGTTCAGGAGTTGGAGGCGGAGAAGGCTGCACAGATCTCCCCCTTCAGGGCTACACTCACCCAAGCTAGCTTGTACACTGGAGGTTTGTAGTTTGGGCGAGTCTGATAATGCTACTATAATTTGATTCTTCATTAGGGAAAATTACACATGTCCAGATTTCTCTTTCATCACTGTTAATGGTTAGCAGTGGCTCCTGAGGGAGGCGGAGGTGTACTGAAAGGTGAAGGACGGGTTAACAAGCAGCTTTTTAAGTCGCTGCTGGAATGTGTGCTGGAGACGAGAACTGACGGGCACATTTCGAAGGCGCATACACACACAGACACACATGCACCCTGTTGGTCTCAGGAAGTTTGCATTGTAAAAAACATTTTATACTGGTCGTTTGAAGTAGAGTTGGGGTGAGGGGTTCTCATAATGCTGCACAGCGCATGGTGTAAGTCAACCGCATGTAATGTAGGTTTCAGTTTTTTTCTAGATGTTGGCCTGTTTCCTGCTCCACTATATAGCCACTGCTTCCAATAGTAACTTACACTTTAAATGGCTTTTTTTTAAATGGCTCTTTATCAGAATGGATAGATGGCTTTTACAAAAATATCCATAATTTGATAACAAAAACATACATGCATGCATGAAGTTAGAGATGTTTATTATTACTATTGCACAGTTAAGTATTTTTAGTCATATTCTGCTTAGGAATTTAGTTTCATGGCAGTGTTTTAGAAAAAAACAAAAACAAACTAAAACCATTTCACTGCAATCTGTTATAAATGAAGAGTTTACTTGCAAAAACAGATAAATGTCATTTTTGAAAGGAAAAAAAAGGAGCTGAAGCATGTAATTTACTCTTTGCAAGGTGTTGCTAATGAAAAGTATGTTTTTTTAAATAATTTTTTTAGTTATATGTTTTTGCAAATGAACTCTTTGTGTATGTGTGTGTGTGTGTGTGTGTATATATATATGTATATATATATATATATATATATATATCTATATATATATATATATTTTTTTTTTCTCAATAAAATAGTTATTACTGAAGAATTCATTAACTCTGAATGATTTAGCCTTTTATTTCTGCCACATTTGATAATGTAGTCCTGTTTCAAATATAGGACGTTTTTCTCAAATTCTATACAAGCGAAGAATGTTAAAAATTAAGAGCAATAAATGGAGGTTTTAAAAAAAATGAAAAATGTATATGTTTATGACTATTCACAACTTATTACTTTCCAGTCTCAGTTCCTCTGTAATACATCTCGACAAATATAGCACATCACTATCCCCTCAGGCTCCGTTTGGTTGGTGTGTTCATGGCTGCATGTTTCAGCTCTTTGTCATGTTTAAGATTGTCACCTTAGAGTTTCACCCTGGAGCAGGTTTTTTGAATACATTTTTTAAAATCCTGTTATCTTTAATTTGTCTAGGTTAGGCACTTAGGAAAAAAAAACAAAAACACTTTTATTGCCACTATTTTTCCTTGGTTCTTAGTCTGTGCTATTTCAGCTTTAAGGTTCTATAAAGACAAGTGTGTTTTAATTCCAAATTATTTCTATTAAAGCCCAGGGCTTCTTAAATTTATTTCAATTAGAAATGAGTATAATGGAGCCCAAGAGAGACTTGTGTTTTCCTGAAACCTGCTTTGATGTCTCACAGGCAGCTCTGAATTTGTTTCCTGTTTCTGTGTTCAGGTATCGGCACCCTGCTTGGTCTGGGCTTGTCGGCTCCTAACGCCGCCTTCACTCAGATGGTCACCACCTTTGGTCTGGCTGGCATCGTGGGATACCACACAGTTTGGGGCGTCACTCCTGCTCTGCACTCTCCGCTCATGTCTGTCACCAATGCCATCTCAGGTTAGTTGAGGGGGGGTGGGTTATTATCCCAAAAAGAGGTGTGTGTCTGTTAGGAACAAACAGAACTCCTACATTGTCTTAATCCCCTGTTAGACCTTGACGATTTAGCCAGCGTATGCCTGACATCCCAGAATCTTTTAAAACACTGGCTGAACTTTCGCCACACGCCAGCGTAATGCCCATAAAATGTCACAAACATGAGGGAAGCGGTGCCCGGCCTGCATAAAATTATTTCTTTGATCGCAGTATTAACCTAGCTACTGTTTACTGTTTGCCATAAAAAAAAAAAAATAAATAAAGAAGGTTTGCAGACGCATCAGATTCAGCGCCATGTCTGCTAGGAAGTTTGTTGGTCGTGGTTGTGGCGTGAACGCAGGGAGGATCCCTCACACTGACCTTCTCACTCACCCTACGATGGGGATGAAGTCTGGACGAGAACTGATGGTTCCCTTCTGTGAACCTTTAATACCAAAAACGCGGCCAGTACACCATTATACAGTAGCTCTTAGTTAGAAACACTTTCAGTGGTCGTTTGGAACATGTCAAATATGTTATGCGTTGGAGATAAGTCCTTGACTAGTTACGCATAAGTTTTGGATAAGCCACAACTTGAGTAACTTTCACTTATTTTATGTGAGAGTGTATATGATCAGATAACTTACCTGTAACTTATGGCCCACATATGACATACGCTGGCATCAAGATGTACTGGCTGTATGTCGACGTGTGCCAGTGTGCTGCAGCGTGCTTCAGCTGGTTTATAACTCATACAAAACTGACCAATAACTTATCCAACATATGCCAGCGTTTTTGCCAGACTTTTCATACGTCTGCTTACGCTGGCTAACTCATCAAGGTGTGATGGGATTTGTAGAGTTAAAAAAAAATGTGGTATGGATAAACATGTAAATATAACAGGTTTAGAATATATAATAATAATAAAGATTTAGATTTCTAGACTTGATTTGTTCCTTAATGATTATATGAAATACAATGGGTGTCCCACCCATCTGTCTAGTTTTTGGTTTTTAAGGTTTTTCAATCAATCTACCAACCCTCCAATTATGTTTCCATTGTTTTATAATTTTTTATCTGTACTCTAGTTTGCATCCATCAACCTATTTCCATTCGGCCATTTGACAGTCGGTGTGTCCATCTGTATGTCCTTTCTTATTGAACCATTCACCCATCTATTACCGTCCAGCTTCCCATTTATTCTTTATCGATCTATCACCTTGTAGTTTTTGCATCTATTTATTCATTTAACCTTTCCTCCATTGTCTGTTCGATCCATCTGCATATTTCTTTTCCCTATATTAGTTTTTTCTTCCATTCATCTGGGAGTTTAGATATTTTAGGCAGGTTCAGACTGTCCATCCATTATTGCTTAAAAAGGGGACTTTTTAAATTTTAGTTCAAAAGTATGTGGTGACCCTCTAACAAAAGGCTCCAAATCATCTTTGGTGTTCATTTCTCTTATTAAAGTATTTTCAGATAACTGGTATTACCATTGATGAGCCGTAGCGTGTCAGAAATTGAAACCAAAGAAGAGAACTGAGCGAGTTGGATGTCATGACAACATACTATTTTTATGTTGTTTTTTTTGTCAGTGAAAGGTTGAGGGGCTACATGTACGCGTGTTCTCAGGGCTTTGATCATGGTGAAACAGGAAGTCTCACTCTGTTGGTGATCTTCAAAGTTCATTGAGTTCTTCCCTCTTGAACACAGTTGGATATCAGTTATCAAATCCAAACTGTTTATCAACTAACAACATGTCAACTAACATTTGACACTTATTTTAAATGTAAAACTTAAGTCCTCAATTCAAGTAGCCCCTTTAAGAGGTTGGTTCTTCTGCTTGTCTGCTTGTGATTTGAAGATTTTTTAAATGTTTTAATTTATTTATCTGAAAAACACAAGCTTCATTTTAACATTGGATGAAAAGGGGAACTGAGCCTGAATTTTATTTCAAAGATTTTTTTTTTGTACTGCCTGCCACCTGGTCCTTTTCTTTTACTTTCTCTATGTTCTTTGGCCAGCCTTTCTGTGGTTGTATAAATGTTTCACACATATCACTGGATGGGTCACCGAAGTAGTCAGATCTTCTTCTTGTCTTTTTTGCAGGGCGTGTACGAATGGAGTCAAAAACTTTTAGGTTGGCAGACAGAGTGGGGGAGGTTTTAGTGCTGGACAGTTATGTTATTTCTTTTGTCATTAATATATGATAATGGTCTTGTATATAGTTGAAAACTAAAGATCATTTGTCACATCTGCTGGCTGGAGAGAGAAGCTTTCATCTATTTGAGAGCCCTGACTCAGTGTCTACCTATTTGTTCGAGGAGATCGAATGTTTGTCACAGAGTCAAAATATCATCTACACCTGTGTTTGTGTCATAGTTGGCATAAAGATTTGTCTGATGGTGTTTTTTGGCTTTTTGACTGATATGTTCATTGTTAGGGCCAGACAATCCCTTTGGGCCTAAAATTAGGTGTGTAGCGTTTTGATTTTCAATATTTCGTATCAGCAGTGATTCATTTTCTGTCATTTATCTATTGGATTTTTTTCTTGAAAGTTTGTGCCTTCATTATTTGGATAGCTTTTATATCAGCTTGCTTCTCAGTTATCTGTGAGGAATATTAAGCAACTTTCATCAACTTTTTGGTTAAATATCTTCTTCCAGAACCAGACCCAATTACTGCATGGCCTGTAAAGGCCCTAAATCTTTTCTTTAGTAGGTTAAATAATATTAGAAGCAAATTGATTATACAAACCTCAGAATTAAAGAACAGATGAGAAACAAGGCTGTTTAACTCTAAAATCCTAGTGAGGTTACACTGATATTGGTGTATTTTCCTTGTAATGAATAAAATGGCAATAAATGCATTCTGATTCTCTGATTAAAGCCAAGTTTAAGTTTTTGAGTCTCCAGTGATTTGCAGTGAGTGCCAATATCAACAAGTATAGAAAACGTGGAACAGTGTTGAACTTTCCCTGGAGCAACCATATTACTCCAAAAGGGCACCGACCACTCATCCAAGAGGCAGTAGAAGAACACAGAACACCTCAGTTATAGTTAGTCTTAATAATCCAATAGGATAACATCTGGTGGTCAAAAACGACAGCAAAACAAACACCTGGTTCCCATTTCTCATTTCACATCTCAATACTTTCTAAGTGTTATGGGAAATATTTTTAGGGCAAAAGAGACAAAAGTGATTTTTTTTTTTTCTTTCTGTGCATCTAGATTGATCTTGTTTAGATAATGCCCCAATTACACTACCCCTCTGAAACCGATCCAAGCTGAGTTCGGACAGAGTTTGGATCAGTTAAGCATGCCGAGCTTGATTTTTACAACCATTTACACATCAAGCTAGCATGGTTCCTCACCTCCTATTGGCGTTGTATGATACTACTCTCAAGGCGGGAATTATGCAACAAAAATGGCGGCACTCATAACATTTAGGAACTTATGTGCCCGGATCAGTGTCCTTCGCCCAAATTTCAATGTCTCTGCATCATCCCAGGTCACACCACGTTCTTTTGATACCAGTTATTGTAATAGGCTGAGAAGAAGTCCATGTTGTGAACAGGTGAAAAGATCTGGGAATTGCAAAGCTGAACACACCGGAAAACCTGGGAAAAGAGTCAGCTGACTTTAAATAAGAGATGACAGTCTGTCCATGTTATCAGAGAACCGAGCCACAACTGAACCGTGCTGAGCCCTACTGTTGAACTAGTTCCAGA
>JAGKQL010005702.1:0-10855 GCA_018398635.1 Cyprinodon brontotheroides
GGGGGCTGAGACACACTTAATATTATCAGCGTTCTGATGGCATTTTAGCCAAAGGATTTTTTTTTTAAATCAAAAACATACTAATGTGCAACAAATAAGGAATACTATTAACCATACATGGAAACAGAGTTTATGGGGCCCCAGGATGAAATCTCCCGCAGCTGCTCAGTATTGCCTAAATGGTGCAATAGCACCTGATTTTGACAGATCAGATTATTTTAGTAGCAAAGACTCTTTCTCAGGACCTGCAAAGCTGCTGTTTCACTGGTTGACATAATTTCTCTGATAAAAGCCTTGACATGACAAATCAAACAAAAAAGAGCCAAAGTCAATTTTCTGCTAATGTGTATTTCAATAAATAAATATGAGAAAATGTTTTTAAAGTGAGCAACAAAAGATCGCCAACATGCACAGTAACCGAGTGTACAAAAGCTGTGATGTATGAACACGTCAACGAAACATCCAAACAGCTTTCAGAAAGGCGCTAAAAGCGTTTTACAGTGCAAAACCGTCATCTCAGTTAAAGCAGTCTTTGTTATTGATCGGCGAGGGTACATTCAGCTGGAGGCTCTACAAACATCATCAATAAACACCAAAGAGACGAGTGATCGGATTTCCCGAACTGAGGAAAAACACGTCCTGTGGAGAACTTTACAGCTACGACAACACTGATGAAAACAAACACTTTGATCGATGAAAATTACTGACAGGATCTGATCAATAACAGCTGACAGACAGCTGATGCATCAAGTGATCGGCAGGTCAGGAAAACATGACGAGAAAAAGGTCTTTTTAGCACAGAAGCTGCAGGAGGAACCGCTTAAAGCTTCACTCTGGTGGTTTGGATGGAAGTGGAGAAACAGATTTAAGGCTTTAGGAGCACAAAGGGAGAAAATATTCGCCTTTTTTTACATCAAAAAGTTCATCCCTTTTGTTCTGGAGTTTTTCCTCTTTAAAAAAAAACAAAAATTCTTAAAGGGGATTTTATTTTAAATAAAGGTCCAGTAGGGAAGTGAAGTCAGTTACATAAAGTCAAAAAGACTTTAATTAACTGAATCATTTATTTATTTATTCACTTTGAGGATTTAGAATGTAACGACTTATTTGCAAAAAATGTAACCTTACATTGAAGAAAAAACAACATCAAAAAAAAATTTCCTTGTAACAAAACCTTAGTTTTCTACACACAAAGTAACTAAAACATTTTGTTTTAAGCAGGTTAACTAAAATAAGACAAAACAGTGCTGGAAATAGACCGAATTTACTAATTTAATAAAAAGTCAAATTCAATA
Organism: Cyprinodon brontotheroides; assembly: GCA_018398635.1. NCBI lineage: Eukaryota > Metazoa > Chordata > Actinopteri > Cyprinodontiformes > Cyprinodontidae > Cyprinodon > Cyprinodon brontotheroides. The sequence continues at coordinate 1,293 of JAGKQL010005702.1, forward strand.
TTCATTTTAGTGCGGTGAAATAATGAGATTAAATACCAGTAATGTTCTGCAGACTTACTTTTTTATGATGTTAATAAAGTTTAAGAAAACCTGTTGGTTTGTTAGTGATACAAATATGAACAAAAAAAGATCTTCTGGGAATAAGATTCTTACAAATCATTTCCTTCATGTAAATTTATTCAAATTTACATTTTCCACTCCCATCAGATTAAAGTTGAACATGTTGGTTATTTTTGACGACAGAGAAAATGTTGGAAAGTTGGTTCCGGCTGTGAATGTGGAGGTTTTCTGTCTGCGTTGAAGAAAACATCAAACTTTAATCTCCCGCTCCCTTTAAATGGTGCAGAATATTAGAAAAAGAGCAACTCTGCGACGCGTCGGTCGGAAAAACGGACGACGGTCTTTAAAAGCACAACCTTTAGTCAAGGCGTCTCAGTGAGGAAAGCAGCAGATATTTACAGGAAAACAAACATTAATTTCCCTCTTCCTCCTGTTCAGAGTTCGACCAAAGCCTCTTCACGCTGAGGTCAAGTGGTCCTGACGCCAGGCCCGTTTCCACGGAGACGACCTCGGACTTGGCAGGGCGTTGAAAAAAGAAGAGGAGGCACTTCCTGGATGGCTGGTTTGTCTGCGGAGCGTCTCTGCGCCTCGGTCGTCTCCTGAGCGTCTCGGGTGAAGCGGGTGATTGGCTGCAGGTCGGCGCCCGGGCAGCTGGGGGCGCTGCTGTTGTTTCAGTGGCCTGATGGTGGAGGCACTTTGTAAAGATGCTCTGAGGGGGAAGTCCGGCTCCGTTATGTCATCAGGATGGGCTTCTGCCTCACCTCCAGGATGTCTGCCACACAAACACAAAGATCAGTGACTTTTGGAGAAGTTTTAAAAAACATGGAGGTTCAACTGGTTTTGATGTCAGGCTTTAGTGAACAGCTCTGATTTTCTGGGTAGAAATCAACACAAAAAAATCCCTTTCTGACTTTTGGATCTCTGGTTTGGAAACATTAAGGCGACACATTTGTTTTATGCTCATTATAGCATCTTCATATCACAGTCTCAGAAGAATCTGAGCGCTGAGACTAAAGAGAAAACGTTTGTTTCTCTCAGGTTGGAGTCGGTTTTTAAAGTAACTTGATTAATTACTAAATCTATAGAGCGCCCTCTGCAGGAAAAAAGGTGTTTTTTCCGAGTATAGCAAAGATAAGCACATATAGAACTATTGTATATTTGGAAAAAAAAACAATAAGTTCAGCAGGAATGTCCTCCATTTAGCCTGGGAAATAACATGTACAGCTCAATAAATAATAGCATCCTTTATCCTGGCAAAAAAACGACCCCTTCAGCTCCCCTCACTATCCTCTGCAGGACACGGCTCTGTAAAATATATGAATGTTAGTAGAGAGGATATTTGTGGCAGCAGTACTTAAGCAATTATTTTATTAATCATTAATTCTTATTATTAATCAACTAATCTGACAAAAAAGGCTTATTTAATGTGTAATAGAAATATATATATATATATTGTTATATATATATATATAAATCATTTTCAAATAGGAAAAATAAGAAAGGATCCATCCGTAGCCAAAGAACATCAATATTTTAAAAGCTCAGAACTTGGTTGACTTTACATTAACGCAGTGCTAGCTAATGGTCATAAGAATGTGCATATAGTAGTGCACCTTTACGATGTAATCTGAAAAATCACAGCTCTGCATAAATTAAACTGAACTCTCCTAGATTGATAATTGATACCAGAAAACAGTGTAATGTAATATTAATCGAAGCCTCCAGGAAGAAAATTAGTCTGATGGATTTTAGGAATCGTGGAATCACTGGAGGAGCTGTCACAGCTTTAATTCATTTTGCTAATATGTTTTTCTAATGAAACTTTAATTTAAAAAAGGAACAAACTAATTTATTGCATTTTACAAAGCAGGGAATCAAATCAAATCAATTAGTTAAGCAAAATAATGAGACTTAATAGCTTTGTTTATAGGATCACTGACTGGGTTTTCCTCAAGGCCTTAAGGAAATATCACGATAAAAGTTGATTAATGTTTGTGCTTCAAGACAATGAATCATATTAATCATTTAAACATTGATGCATTTTACTGTTTATTAATGTTAAAAATTGATAAAGGGAATGGAAACCCTTAATCAGCTTCTATGATAACTACAATGGTGTATCAGGCAAATGAAAATAGCATTTAATAAAGAAACGGGTTTAAAACAATGTTTGTCTTCGTACTAAACAGTATCTGAACTTCAGTCTGGGATCATTTAACTTTAATCCCTTCAGTAATAACCATGGCCTGGAGGAGATCAGCCTGTGGTTCTGCTGAGGTGATCTGGAAGGCTCGTTAGCATCGTTAGCAGCCTTCAGGTCGTCTGCATTATTGGTTCTCATCTTCCTCCTTAAGGGCTGGTTATCCTCCTGCAGCAGTGGTAGCAGACATTTTTGATTTATGCTCAGTATTGAAGCGTGGTCTGTGCTACACGCTGTGGCTCTAGATACGGCCGAGGCAGTGAGGAAGTGGGGGCGAGTTTGTGTGACAACAGAGGGACATGACGGTGAAAAAATAGCGGGGATCCAGGTGGAAAAAGGGTCCCAGCGTTCTCGCGCACCTCGATCTTCTAGCTGGTCAAACTTCACGAGTTGTTTTCTGCAATTTTGGTCATAAAAACAAAACAAGCCGGCCTCCTGTCTGCGGGGTCAGCTTCAATTTGGGAGAGGAGCAGCAGTGCGTCTGCAGAGGGGGCAGGACGTCTATTTCTTCACTTTGACAACTACAGAGACGACCTGGTTTGGAAGTATAAATCAGCCTTTAATGTTTGATCCTCTATGGGGTTGAGATCAGGCCGGTTTGCTGGTGATACTACAGTAATTGAAGCAGCTGTTAGTACCTTTGGCAGTGAGAGTCAGAACCAAGTCCTGCTGGAAAATAAAATTAGCATGTTCACAAAGCCTGTCAGCAGAAGGAAGCATGACGCGCTGTAAAATGCTCCGATAGATGGAGGTGTTGATTTTGGACTTTATAGAATTCAGTGGACCAGAGCCGGCAGACAGCATGGTACCGTAAAACCAACACCGACTTTAACCTCCAGGATTCTCTCTCTAATCTTCCTCTAGACTCTAGAACCATGATTTTTTATCCTGAAAACTTTGGACCTTTGGGACCTTTGTTCAGATCTTTTTCTTTTCAGCTAAGACGTCTTTTTTCTGCTTTGAAAGAGCAGCTTAAACACAAGCAGTCGAACAATTCTAGCTCATGCTCTAGATACATGTTTGGCTTCTAGCATGAAATCAAGACTCCATCAGCAGAAAGTCGCTCAAAAGGAGTGCCCACCATATTAGAATACCAACCCTGCTACCAAATTTACGCACTGATACACCGTTCAACAAAATAATCCGTAAGCTTTAATTATGTGTTGCATTCGGTGTTTGTCACGAACGCCAAGATCCAAGTCATCTTGAAAAATTATTCTTCCAAATGCGTTGGCTGTTATTGTATTACGGTTTTTTCTCGGCCAGAAGTTCCACGGCAAATCCCTTCGTCACGCATCCAATCCACTCAACCCGTCCCGCGGAGGGATCAGTAACCGAAAGGTAACAATTTTTTTTCACTTCACCAGCGGTATCGGCATCCAGCCGCCATGGACGGGTAATGGGTCGCTTCACCATGAAGCTCGGTGAATTTTTAATGGTGGAAGTCCTCGGAAATTCTAACAATTTGCCGCTGACGGCAGGATGCGTTCTAGCGGGGAAGTTCCATCGATTTACTGGTGCTTTATAAATGGGCTGAGCTGTAACAAGACCGCGATCGCCACTGCTGGAAGCAAGATGGCAGGAGGGAGGGGTTACCATGATTTTGTTAAAACGGGCCTCGCCCGGCGACTCTGACGAACAAAATAAATTTTATTACATTGATGCCAAATTCACCAAACTTATGCAAACGATATTTTATGGTGATGGTGATGAATTGATCCTTTCGGATCATCTCCTTGCTGATCAGACTCTTCCTTCTATTCCAGTCTCTATATAATATACCTGAACAAAAAACACTCTGTAAATAATTAGCTTCCTTAGTAAAGGTTAGAACAATAATGTTAATTCGATAAATCTTTTCTGTTTAATGCCTCATTAAAATGATTTTAGATACCAAATTAAGGGTTTCTACTGATCATCACAAGTAAAAAGATCAATCAATAATAGAAGTTTCCCTTCTTAAATGAAAAGAAATAAATCTACTTATAGTTTCTCCTGCTGTTGCAGCTTTCTGCCTGCAGATGGCGGTGTGTTACTGCACTACACCCTCTGCTCTGACCTGTGGTGATGCGGTGCAGCGGCAGCGTGACGTAGGTCAGGTGCGAGTAGAGCAGGAAGTAATCCTCGGCGCGGTTCAGTTTGAGCCAGGAGCCGACCAGAGAGCGCCCGGTTCCAGAGAGCGAGCGCGAGCGAAGGTTGGTGGCCGTGTGGATGTCTGGGAAGACCGGTTCAGTGCAAATCAGTACGTGAAGCAATGAGAAAAAACCCACAGTGACCATTTTACTGTCGTCTCTTCACCTTCATCCTCTTCCTCCCTGAAAAACTCCTCGCTGTCATTGGCGGAGTGGGACTTCTTCATCTCTGCGATTCGGTTTCGGGGGACTTTTCTTCTCAGGGACGGAGAGAAGAAGGAGGGACGGTTCCTCTCGGGGGTCGGAGGAGTGCTGAACGACGTCACCTGTGGGGAAAACGCCTCGTTAGTTCACCCTGAAAAATGTCATAGTTTAACAACCGTTAATGTTGGTGGCGATGACCTCTATAAACAAAGAATTCCTCCATCTTGAGCTCAGACTATAAACCAGACATGATTTTTACTCATCAGATTGTAAAACGATGCATAATTCAGTCCTTCTGCATTTATTATTGACGGTGACCTGGTTTCTTCACAAAGCTTCTGGACTTTCTATCTGCTTCCAGCAGGAGGCTCAGAGCTCCTGCTCTGCCTCATGGGCTGGATTTCACCCTCACCCGTTCATGCATGGGGGAGACCTGGTCCTCCTCTGTGTTGCAGGGTGACGTGTCGCCCGTCGGCACCCGACTGACGGCCATCTCGGCGTGACCCTTCCCCTGTGGCCCCTTCATCCTCACAAACTCCATGTTGTTGTACTTGTAGAAGCCGAACGACATCCGCTGGGCCATTTTAGCAGCGACGCTCACCTGCAGCAACAGAGGATTCATTATTTGCTCTCCTATATCTATAAGCTTAACCCTTTAAAGGGCAAGTTACCATTTTTTTGATCACTTGCATGTCTCTTAAGCCCGGCGTACACTGTGCGATTTTTGGGGCGATTTTCCAGTCATGCGAGAATCTTTCAATCGGGCCGACTTTCAGCCTGATCGTGCGTCGTGAGTCGTGTAGTGTAGAGGGGGTTACGAGCGGCGATCAGGCTCTAACGACCGCCTCCTGATCAGGAATCGTGAGGTAAGGAGAATATCCAACATGTTTGATTTTCTCCCGACCGTCATAGGAAAAACGTTCAGGGCGCAAACAATGATTTTTCTTTTTATTCTTCCTCACAGCAGCGTGGCGGGGGGGCAATGAATGAAATGCAGTTGTGTCTGTAAAATTAACAGACTGTAGCAGCCACGTTTGCTCAGCCAAGTCTTTTTTTCAAATACGTCATCACCTTTTCTTTTTAGGGCTTTCAGCACAAAGTTACACAAATTGCCATGGCAACGCGTTTCACTATAGTGAGCTTAATATCCCCCTTCTGCTTGTTGCTTGTTGATTGCTTCTACTTGCAACAGAGCAGCTCCATCTCACTGCAGAGCTCAGTCCGACGTGGTTTTTAGTCGTACACTGTGAGCAGGTAGATCGGATCAGAGCGTCGGGCAGAAATAAATCGTGAGCTGTGAACTCACACTGTACGACTAAACTCTGCGGTTAATCCTACAGTGTGAGCAGCAGCTGCGTGCAACGATTGAAAAAAATTAAAATAAATAAATCGCACAGGGTACGCCCCGCTTTACAGATGGAGTTCCCTACGTCCCTCAGTGAGGTCTAGATGCACAAGATCTATATCCAGCCATGGCTGTACATCTTATTTTACCTACTGGAAATTACGTTGGAAAAAAAAAGTTAAGAAAAAAAAAGGTAAAAAGCTAATTGAAAAGTTAATAAGCCTAGCAAACAATTATATTTAGGTTTATAAACTAAAAAATTGCCAGTATCAGTATTAATGCCTCTAAGGTTATGATGTACCAAAAATTTATTTTTTACTCTCAGAGTGTGTTTGAATGAATTTCTTATAGAAGCACTGTTCCTATATTTCTTAATATATTCTGGCAAGTTAGCCTTGCTTGTTATTACACATGACATTAACTTTTGCCATCAAAATAGCCATTTTTTATGTTACAAAAGTGATAAAAGGTCTTGTCCTGGATTCCAATAACACTATTAGCTTGAAATTTGGATTTTCAAAGTATTTCACTGAGTGCCCTTAACCCTATAATGCCAATGCATGTATCATATTTGATTCATACGGTTTCTGAAATGTTTAGCGCCTGACACCTTTTGCATAATTTAATGGTAAAACTGCTCAAAATCTAGCATTTTATACAATCAGATAAACCTGATAACAGCCAGTAGAAGACTACACTAAAAATAATCTTGACTTATCCCATAGTAATAAATTATTAATATAATAATAATATTAATTTCAAACAAACAAAAAAAAAGTCTGTTTTGTTTTTATTCTTGGATCGGGGCTTTAAAGGGATAAAGGGTTAACTGATTATAAAATATATTTATAATCAGAAAATCCAACTGTAGTTTTGTTTAAAAAGCTTCATTTTGAGTAGCTAATGTCAGGGACTATTACCCGGTTGTCGTAAACCTTCCTGAGGGCCTCGTAGCGGATGGATCCCTGGAAGATGACGCCCTGGAAGGTGTTGCTCTTATCGCTCGCCACCAGCTCCACACACACCATCTCACCCTCGCCGACGGTCATGTCTCTGAACACCTGCACAGGCAGACAGGGCTAAATCCATGGCGGTTCTTACACCTGCGGTCCTGCTGCTGCGTAAAGAGAAACATTTAGCTAAATGCTGCAGCTGCATGCTGTTTCCTGCAGCAAACCTGTTAAAGGAGGTTTTAGCTCAGCCGCTCTGGATTAAATGTGGTGGAAAGTCACCTTCAGCACTGCAGAAACTTCTGCTTTATTTCCAGTCATTCCTTTTAAATCAATCAAGTCCTTCCAGAATAATCTCCAACATTTCTTCCATCATCTTCTGCAGTTTAAATCTAACACCCATTTCTCTAAGCGTTAACGTAAAATCAAATTTAGAAACATGTTTATGTTGGTTTGAGGATCACAGCCGAAGGTCACTACCTCTTCAAAGTTGTCAATCATGAAGAAGATGTTGGGATAGCTCATCTTGGACTCTTCTCCTTTGCTGTCCATGGCGTGTTTGCTGGGAGACGCGAAAACCTCCTGGAGGAAGTAGAGGAAAAGATGAAGGAAACGGAGCGGGTGCGACTCAGCAGTGACTGATCCCATTTCCTACCTGACACTTCTTCTTGTGGATGTGGATGTCGCCGGCGTCTGAGCGCGTACAGACGGCACAGGTTACCACGTAATCCAGCTGTGGGGAGACAAACGTCTCAGGTTGGTGGAGTTAAAAGGAACCAACAGCCATCAGGATGAATTCACAGATTAATATTCATTTGTAGAGCAGCTGGATTATAATCCCTGCATCCTGACTGGGTCCAACATGGTTTTATTTGGTTTTCTATATTTATCAAATGTAAATGCAGACTGAAGAAAAATCTACTGAGAAATTATTTCTATTCTGTTGGATTTTGTGTCCCATTGTTCGATCAGCAGCTTTACCTTCTGCAGGATCAGATTCAGGTAAACACTCTCCTCCCAGTCGATGTCTGGGTCACCGAGGCCCGGAAGCTTCTTTGAGTCCCGTCTGTAGACCTCCACCTCCACCTAAAAACAGAAACCAAGTAAAGTCATCAGGTTTTCTACCTAAAAATGCCAATTCTAGCTCTGCAGGTTGTAACGGCAATTATATAATCTGTCCCTTTGCTTTTAATCCTCCATTTTCTGTCCCCCAGGTGTGAGAGATTTCTCTGTTTTTTCCCCCCTTCATGTCAGATGCTCTTCAGGGAGATCCCGGGTCTCCAAATGCCAGGACTTGTATCAGTCAAAGACCTTTTAGAGCACCAGAACGGTTGCCATGGTTACATCTGTTTCTGTGTGGAGAGCTGATGGGATGAAAAGGCTCCACGTTGGAAACAGGTGGATGTTGCACAGCAGCGTTAGGATCAGAAAAGACAACAAGTCGATTGTTTTCCTGTGGATTCATGGAGCAGAAACAGCCTTAAAAGCGTCATCTTTCCTAGAGGGGAAGTGAGGAGAAACACTAATCTTTATTTTATCTTTGAATGTCAAACAGGCAAGAGCAGAATAGGAAACTCATTGACCCTTTTCTTCGATAGATTAGAATCGATGTTTCCAACAAATCTCTATAAAAACAGCAACAGAAACATGAGTAAAACAAATCAACAACACATCTTCAGAATGTATCGACAGATAACATAAATCAGGGAACGCCTGAAAACATCTAGACTCAAAAGTCAGGATAAAGTCTCTTATCTTAAAGCAGAAATCAGTTAAGTTTATTTATATAATAACAATTTACAACCTGCGTCTGGATTTAGTTCAATCAAATCATAGTCGGGTTTAGGAAGGTTCCTATCAAGGGAAACTCGTTAGATCGTATTACTCTATTTGCAGCACAATAGTTGGATCATTGATCGGCCGTACCGCTATAAAGAACCCTGAAAATGTGTGAAAAAATAAAAATAAATCAGCCGATAACACGCAGATCAGCTGCTCCAGATTTAACTGGTTTGTTTCTCTCTGCTAATAAAACACCAACTGATAATTGACCAACAACAGAAAGCAGGATTCAGTGAGAGTCTGACGGGGATTGATGAGCAGGAAGGAGGCCGACAAAGCTGTAACCGCTGGAACACAAGAAGCAGAGTTAAAAGGAGGAGTTTCTGATTTGGCAGCACGGCTACGATCCAAACCTCACCTATCAGACCGATTAAGGTAGAGACTGGAAGAACTGGATCGAGCGGTTGGAGGATTTCCTGTTACAGGTGGGTGTGCTCTGATTGGGACTCTGACCAGGACCCACAGAGCAAGGCGGATACCTGCCCGTGATTGTTGATCAGGGAATGGTTGATGGAATTAAAAGCTCTGGTTGAGCCGCTGTAACGAAGAGCAGCGGCGTTAAAGCCGTGACCCCGCAGCACAAAGCAGTCAGCTGTTCCTCCGTCTGAGGAGGAGGACGAGATGAAAACTGTTACGGCGAGCCGGACCTGGAGAAGCGAGGGGGTAACCATGGCAACCAGAGATGGAGGGGCACGTGGGACAAACTACAAAAGGCAGACGTGGAGAGTCTGTGTTCTCCAAATGTAATTATGAAAAGGCCAGAGATGAATGCTGCTGCATCAAAGAGACTCAGTGTGTGTGTGTGTGTGTGTGTGTGTGTGTGTGTGTGT
>JAGKQL010005703.1:0-10918 GCA_018398635.1 Cyprinodon brontotheroides
AGATTTTTGTAACGGGGATAAGGATAATTCAAAACTGCTTTTGAATGAACTTGTTCTCTACTCCCAAACTCAGCATCTCTTTTCATTCCTGTAATAAGAAGTTTCTTTTTGAATGGATTTTTGATTTTAAAAGTTTTAGTCCCTCCATAAAAAATAAATATTTGTGTGATGGTTTTCCAGAGTTTGTCTGGATTCGGTGGAGGGCGGAACAGGGTTTACCCAGAACTCGGACGCCGGAGTGGGAATGATGCAGCCGCTGGTTGCAGCTCAGTTTTCCTGTGGTAGAACGGGTCATGGTGAAGATGACTTCCCTACTCAGAGAGTGATCTCAGCGTCTTTCAAAGTTGGGTGGATCCAAACCTCCTGTTTGGAATCCTGTCGCTCAGTGTAAGACTCAGTTGATCCCACTTGGGAGAAGCGGTCCGAAAAGGTCCAGTTTGCAGGAAGGCTTCCTGCCGAAAAGGCAAAAACAAACAGAGTTGAATCTCAGGGAGACAAGCACTAAGTCAAACTCAATGTGATCTCAGCTTGGCTAGAGGACAAAAACTCGAAATGCAAAAACTCATATTAGGCTCAGAATAAACAAGGCTTGGCTAGAGTACTCCCAAACTGGCAAACACTCTGGCAGCGAAGTAGTGGCAACCAGCAGCCATTAAGAGCAGTCCAGTGATGAGGTAAACACTTGCAGGTGTGTGAGGAGGCGAAACGGAGCCAGGCGTCTCCTGGCTCCGGTCCAGCTCCTCAGTGACATAAATCAGTGACAACTGTAAGTGATCTTAACTCCCCTGAGTTCTCTGATGTGTTTGCAGCCTGCTATAACTCTAGACAGAGAGGAGTAGCAATTTTAATCCACAAAAACCTCAGTTTTACTTTATTAGACAAAATTATAGATCCTGAAGGCAGATTCATCATAATTAAAATATCTAATGATTCATTCTTCCAAAAGTTTTTCATGCACTTTCAAAGCACGGTGACTGTTCTCTAATTATTGGGGGTGACCTCAACTTTGGTCTAAATAGAGAAATGGACAGGTGACAGTCTCAGAATACTCTATAAATTGGTCTAAATCTATAGTACTACCAATTAATTGCTCTCTACAGAATCCCTCAGGTCTACAATTGCAATCAGGAAATATCAAATGTTTGGGAATTACTGTGTCATCTAAACTAGCTGAGTAACCAAAACTCAACCACATCTCTCTTTTAAAGAAAATAGAAGAGGACCTAGAAAGATGGAAATCGCTTCCGATTTCCCATATCAGTAGGGTAGCCTCAATATAAATGATGGTCTTACCCAGAATTAACTACCTATTTTCAATGATCCCAAATAAACCATCAACCTGATTGGTTTAAATCTCTAGATTCTTCCATCTCTAAATTTCTTTGGAAGGACAAACCCCTCGTATCAGCTTAAAAACACTACAGAAAACTAAAGACAGAGGGTGACTAGATTTACCTAACTTCCAAAACTACTACTTAGAAAATAGATTAATAGATTACAAAAATAAATTCTTAGAATTCTTAGCAAATTAAAGCTATAATTAGAAATAAATTTAAGCATATATTGATGGAGGTTTACAAATTCCAACTAATATATCAGTTCCTAGAGTTAAATCCCCCAAAACTACTGTCTAAATTATACAGGAAACTGACTAAACTGGATGATACAGTATCTCTTCCTATTACTAAATGGGAGGAGGATTTATCAGCCAGTTTTGAACAAAACATCTGGGCTCAGATATGTCTAAGAATTGATAATTAATACAATACAAAATCCTGTGCACTATACAGGTCAAAGATTATTCAAGATGGGTTTTGCACAATCTAATATCTGTCCACAGTGCACAGGCAATCATCTTGATAATTATTTTCACGCATTATGGTTATGCACGCGCGGTTCAGAGGTTCTGGGTACAGGTATGTAAGGATTTATCACTGTGCCTGGGCTGTAAAATCTCACTTTCCCCTTCAGTTTGCTTACTGGGTAACTTTGAGGGAAGCTCTCTGGGGAAAAAAACTGTTTGCATGGCTTTCACTGCATTATGTATCGCAAAGAAAACTATCCTCATGAATTGGAAAAGTAAGTATAAACTCAACATCAATCAGTACAGAGATCTGTTGTTGGATCATATCAATCTTGAGACAGCATCTGCATCCCCATCAGACTGATCTTCTGGGCTCCCCTTGATCGCCCATTACTTAGTGTAGTGGGGGCTGTGGGGTGCGCCCTGCTGGGCGCGGGGTCTGGGGCGCCGGGGGGCGCCTGGCAGGTCTGGCCCTGGGATCTGTTACCCTTCGAGGCGGGGCTTAGGGCGTCCTCAGGGGAAAATCCCACGGCAAGCTTCGCGCTGCTCTCGGTGGGGTTCCGTGGGTGGCGGACGTGGGTTACTGGCCTGGTAGCTGTCCTGCTGCTGGGTGGGATCCAGGGTGGGTCCGGGGTCTGGGGTCCATTGCCCTCCAGTGGGTGCCCCGGAGGTCGCGTCGGGGGTTCGGGTTCTGAGGGGAGTGCTGCTTGGGGTTCTGCCGGTGTATGCCGTCGGTTGTCTAGCCCTGCGGGGCCTCTGGTGCTGCTGGCGGGGCCTCTGTTGGGCTGGGGGGGAGCATGGACATCAACACCTTTATGGCAGATGCCTCCCTCAGGGGTTTGTACCTCAGATAGTGGGGGAAGGAGAGGGAGGCTGTGGGAATGATTTCGCCTGGATGTCTGTTTTTTCACTGTGTGGTGAGTGGTTTGAATGTTAATGTAGGTGAGGGATCACATCACCGGTGGGGGTGAGGTAGGGGGGCTGGTGAGGGTGGAGTGATGAAAGGGACTTCAGAAGGGCTTTTGGGTCTGTAGCTCCCTGTCTCTGCGATTCCCTGGTCTCAATGCTTTCCCTGGTGAGGGAGCTTGTGGCCGGGTGGTGGGGTTCTGCATGGTACGTCTTGAGGGCTGGCAGGCCAGGGTTGTCTCCCCTTTTTTTTATGATGTGGACAAGACTGGGGGTGGCGGTGTGTTGAGCAAAGGCGGTGCCTGGCATGTGAGCCCTGCGCTTGGTCCCTAGCCCCCAGGTTATGGTGATGTGACTGGTGGGGCCCCCCTCTCCGGTGGGGCTCTCGGGGAACTGGGGTGCCTGTTGGAGTCAGCGGGGGAGCTGGCTCCCTGGGAGTGCAGTCAGCACCCCAGTCCTTTGCTCCCCATCCCGGGAATCCTCCCTCTGCCTGCTCCATCCCACTGCCACACATGTAGGTGTTTAAGGAGGGGGTAGTTATTGGTTGGCCCCACCCTCTGATGGTGTTACAACATACACCTATGTAGGGCATTGTCTGGGGGGTGGGGTTAAGGGCACCCGGGGGGGCTTATCTCATGGGGCCTCACCACTGTTGGCTCCCCCCATCCCCTCTCACATTTAGACATTGAGGGTTCTGGGTTGTCGATTGGGGGATGTGTCGCCTCCGCCTGCGCTCCCGGAGGGGGGGTGGACTGTGCTGAGACACTCCTTTTTGGTACTCCCAGTTTTAATCACACCTGAGAGCAACATGCAAACAACACATGTGAGCAGGTGCAGGGAGGATCAGGGTCTTCACACACCTGTTCCCTGGCTGCCACTCTGGGAAGTGTGGGCCTGGGTGACCTGTCAGTGGATTATTTGATGTGAGCGCTATGTGTGAATGTTTTTTTTCTCTCCGTGTTGAGGTCTGAACTGCTCCCTCTCCCAAGCACATCTCAAAGTCTCCCAAGCCCACTCCCTGGCCCCTGCTCTCCCCTGGGCGTGCTTGGTGTCTGGGCTTACCAGTGCTTGCAGGGACAGCTCTGGGTTGGGGGTTGAATGCCCGGTGGCCACTGGCTCATTCCTGGCTGTTTTTCTATAGGCCCCGTGGCAAGGGCCTGGCTGGGGCGTCCCAGGGGGCCTCCGGATCCCTGGGGCCCAGGACTGCACCGGTTCACTTTGGGGTGCTAGCTGCTGGCAGGGCCCCCTGGTCTCATTTCCGCGGGTCCCTGGGGGCTTCGGCATTGCGGTGGCTGGGGGACTTCCTCTGGAGCTGTCTCTCCTCCTCCCTAGGTGGGGGTCGGATTTCTTTGGCTGGCCCCTCCTTGTTGCCTTCGCTCTTGGGGTCCCTTTGGGTGTCCTGGGGGCTTTGGGTCTGCCCTTCGCTGGACTCAGTGCTCTAGGGGTGCCTCTTTGGCTCTCCACAACCATTTTTGAGCAATTTTTTTTTTGGATCAACTTTACATACACAAGTGCACTCTCACAAACAACTACAGGTGCTTGGTTCCAGGTACTCAGAGATTAACTTCCATACAGAAAGCCCATATTCTTATCTTCAGGTAACACAGAGTGCGTGTCAGATTAAATAATACTACTTCAGCGATAGTATTTAGGTGTTACTATATTGTATATCTTGTACCATGTCTGTTGGTTGTGCTGTTCCTTTTACACCTATTTGCAGGTGATGAAGCAGACTGAAAATGTCTTATCATTATCTCCCTTTTATCTGTTGGGATCTGGAGATCTGCCACCTTTCTCCAGCAGAGAGCGCCCTGGGTCTCCTGAGATGAAGCCACCTACACACCTGAGGCTGATTCACCTGATTAGGAGACCATCTATATAAGCAGCGGCTTGACTTCTCTTCAGCGCCGGAGTGTTGACCAGTTTTAGGAAAACCCGACTGAAGTCTGTGGCTCTGGAGGAGCTCATGTTTGGAAACCTGCCTGCCTGCCCAGAGAAGCCAAACCTGAAGATCCTCAGTCTGAATCTCCCAGTTAGTTCTCAGGAGAGAACTAGGAGAACAACTCAAGGTCTGAACCTCGCTAGTCTGAAGCTAAGCTCTGCCGCTGCTAAGCTCTCTGCTGAATCCACAGTCTCTGGGCCCAACCGGTTCCCTCTCTCCACCAATCAGTCTGAACCTCATCAGGTACAAATCAGAATCAAAACTCTGTCAAGACTTCACTGCTACCTGGCTAACCAAACAATCCCTCTCTGCAGATTACTCTGTGAAACCAAGTCCCGGACCAGTACCAGAACCACTGCAAACGTTTACTCTGTGTATGCTCATCCTAATAAACTGTTAAACTTTTACCCTGTTTGCTGTGGTGTTCTGCATGTGGGTTTAATAACAGAGACCCATCATGACATTATCTCCTCTTTCTCATCTTTCTTTTCTCATTTCTTTTTCTGTTTTTCCTTCTTTTCTGTTCTACTTACATTGCAGTGTCCATATAATCTGTAAAACTCCTTGCATAATTATAATAAAAAAAATGACATGCATGAAACAAGTTGAACACTATGGCGATAGCCCTACTGCTCCACTTGTGAAAGTAAAATCTGTTGTTTTTTTTAACAGTGTAATGCCTGGCAAATGTGGCAATAAGAATATAAAATTGTCTTGATGCCAAAAAAAGCCCAAGAGATTTTACTTTCACAAGTGTAGCACTATGGAAATTGCCATATTGCTCTGTTTGTTTCATGCATATAAATTGCTTTATTATAATTATGCAGGGGAGTTTTACAGTTTATATGAGACACTGCAATGAATAAATGGATAAGAAAAACAGAAGAAAAAAGGTGAAAAAGAGAAAAAAGAGAAAAGATGAATGAAAGAATAGAAAGGAGACAATGACAAAAAATTTCCAATCTGCTTCATCACCTGTAATGAGATGAAAAAGAACAGCACAACGAGAGAAGACATGGTACTGAGATATACAATAAAGCAACACCTTGAAACTATAAGCTAAAGTAATATTATTAAAGTCTGACATGTACTCTGTGTTACCTGAAAAGATATGAATGTGGGGGTTTCTGTTTGGAAGTGGAATCTCTCAAAGTACCTGGAGCCAAGTACCTGTAATTGTTTGTGAGGGTGAACTCACAAGACAATTATTTTATTACCACATTGCATTGCCAGACAGGACACTGTTAAAAAAAGAAAATTATTCTGTATAACATTTACAAACTTAAATGTTTCATCCACTTTGTTCAGATGTCCTCCTCCAGGATGGCCGTCATGGCCCGGTTCCAGAAGGTCCAGCTTAGCCCGGTGGATGTGCTGCTGGTGACGGAGGGTACGGCAATCTCTGCCTCTTCAGATGGGAAAAGGGGTGGCTGGATATCCAATGGAGGCCTCGATTGACAGATAGACCAGTGGCTGTGGAGACAACAGAGTTATCTGCATATTCCACCCACGGAAGAAGTTGACTCCAGTTGGATGGGTTGGATTCAGTGAGGCTTCCAACACTTGGTTCATGCAATCAACTTTTCCGTTGGAATTAGGATGGTAACCGGAAGTGAGAGAGACCTTGGCGCAAGAGCCGAGCAAAAACTTCTCCACACCTGGGAGATGAACTGCGGGCCGCGGTCAGACAGAATGTACTGGGGTATTCCATGAAGACGAAAACAAGCTTAATGAGAAGCTGGGCTGATTGTAGGGCTGTAAGGAGTTTTCTCAGAGATTTCTAGATGACAGGCCTTTGAAAAACGGTCAATAATGGTGAGGATGGTAGTCATACCTTTAGAGGTTGGGAGACCAGTGATGAAATCAATGGCGATGTGTGACCAGGGTCGCTTGGGGATGAGGTAAAGGTTGAAGAAGTCCAGAAGGAGGTTGATGAGAGGGTTTGTTACGAGTACAGGTAGGGCAGGCTAAGACAAACTCCTTTACATCTTTTAACAAGGAGGGCCACCAGAAGCACCGACTGATGTGGAGCCCAGCTCCGTCCGACTGATCCCTGGATGGGCAGAAAACTTTGAAGAGTGAAGCCAATTTATCACACGAGCTCAGATAGATGATGGTACATATACTCTATTGTGTGGAATGGTTCCAGAGTCAGGTTAAGACTGTTGGGCTTGTCTGACTAGATCCTCAATCTCTCAAGTAACTGTGGCAACTGAACTGCTAGGAAGCAGGGATGGAAGCTACTGACTCCTCAGATTAATACGGCGAAAACTGCCTTGAAGGCGCATCCAGTTTGACGTTTCGAGAGGTCAGGGCAGTCAGAGATGAAGAGGTTGAATCATGAGAAAAATAAAGACTAGCGGGATTGGCGGGGGATAAACCTTTGTTGGATGGGAGAAGCTTTATGATCTGGCCCAAACCTGAACTGGATGTGGAGCTCCCTTTAGCGAGTCTCGGGTGTATGGCCAGTCCAGAACCGCATTAATTTTCTCCTCAGTGGGTCTTACCTGTCCGCCCTCAAGGATAAATCCAAGGGTCGGTACCGGAAACTTGGGAGAGAACAGCTCCAACTCCAGAATCTAAGGCGTCTACCTCCACTACAAACTGTCTGGAGAGATCTGGCTGAGTGATAACAGGAGTATTAGCGAAAAGCTTCCTAAGACAAGAAAAAGGCTGCTTTCGCCTCAGAGCACCAAACAAAAGGAACATTAGATGAGGTCAGGGCAGTCAGAGGAAGAGGAGCTTGGCTGTAGTTGCAGAAAAAAACCTGGGGTAGAAATTAGCAAAGCCCAGAAAACTTTGGAGCTGCTTACGAGTCTCAGGTGTTGGCCAGTCCAGAACCGCTTTAATTTTCTCCTCAGTGGGTCTTACCTGTCCGCCCTCAAGAATGAATCCAAGGAAGAAACTGAAGGCTTGTGGAACTCACATTTTCAGCTTTAACGAAAAGCTTATTTTGAGCAGTCATTGAAGGACTTGGCGGACATGGTTATTGTGTTTGAAAGGTCTCTTGAAAAGATGAGATGTCTTTATAAACAATGATGAAAATGTAAAAAAAAAAAATCTCTCAGGACGTCGTTAACCAGGGCTCCACAGTGAGCTTCGATGGACCTCTACAGAAAGCATTTGGACCAAAGTCGGGAAGGAGAAATGGGTGGAAATTGGCACCCGCACTCCCAGCCTGGAGTTGAAAGGAGCACCTCTCAGCTGTATTAGCCAGCAGAGCCAGCCTTCCCTTGCTGCTCGTCAGGGCCAAAGCCTTTCGGTTCAGACACACAGCCAGCTATTGGAGGTAAGTCTGGGGATTCTGTGGGTGGAGTTAATCCTAGGGGGTCCTGCTAAGAGTAAGTAGGATACCGGATAAACAGGCCTACCCTTTTCCTTCTACTTCACAGCCTAGCACCCACAGCACAGAACAGACTTTTGTCTGTCACTACTGCAGCCGGTCACATGATCGATTGCTCACAGGAAAGCTAACCTGTGTAGACTCCGTCAGGCCTGAACTGAGTTGTTGCCGCATTACAGAGTACACCGTCAAAGTGAATGGCAAACTGCCAGCTTTTTCGCTCTCTTTACCTTCAGGTAGCACTCACACCTTAGTCCAGCCCCCACCTGGTGCAAAGCAGCCGCTGAAGTGAAAGGCAGCTCAGGGTTTGCTGTGTGAATGGAGAGCATGTTTACCCGTAGCAGACATTTGTCTGGAGGTCAAAGGTCAGGTTCCTTTTCATTGAACGGAGTGTTAGTTGACTGCGCCATCCTGTATTGTGTGGGCAGGATGTGGTTCTGCCTGAGCTTATTCAGTCTTCAAGCCAGTTAGCCTGGTTTAACCCTTCTCAGGCCAAGGCTCAGCAGAAAGAGGCTAGAAGAGGTTACTGCCCTCAGCACTGATAGAAACTATGCCCTTAGCCAATGACACAGACTTCCTGAGCATGAGAAGTTACACAAAAGCCACAGACAAAAAGAAGATGGGAAAAGCTATTGGGATCAGGTTCAGAAAATGGCAAGAGCAGCTGCCAGTCTCAGAAGTTGATAAAGCAGACATGGGGCCCCTAAGTAACATTAGGGATGTGCAGAAAGAAGATGAGTCATTAAATGAGCTTTTCAGTAAAGCATCAGAAACTGAAGGGGAAAAGAATGGGATAGCCACTGCTTTGTATGGGGAGGATTATTTTATCCGGGATGGTTTTGCTTTTCATCAACTTTTGAGGGGGGCAGTATTGAGCAGGTGGGTAGTGCCACAGTGTCTGAGGGGAAAAGTGTTGGCCCTAGGTCATGATGTTCCTTAGCAGGACATTTGGGTAATGTCCAAGACCTTTTGGAGAGGATATACGGCGGTTCTACTGGCCAGGGTTATATACTGATGTTCTGAAATATTGTAAAGTCATGTCCCATCTGTCAACTGACCAGCAGCCATGTTAGGCCTTCCCCACTTAAGTCTCTCCCATTATTGGTGTCCCATTCCATAAAAAGGGATGGATATCGTTGGTCCCCTGGAGAAGGTCAGGTCACCGGTTCATCCTTGTTGTATGTGATTATGCTACTGGCTACCCAGAAAGTCTTCCCCTAGCGCCAAAATCACAGCCATTAAGCTGCTGCCCGCCAGGCCTTACTCCAGCTGATCTCTAGGGTAGGCATACTTCAGGAGATAATTACAGATCGGGGCACTGCATTTCTATCTAAGACACTCCAAAAGAGGTCTATAGCTACTGGGGATAAAGGGGGATACTCCTACAACCCCCAGACTGATGGGTTGGTTGAGAGACAACCGACACACTGAAGACTGCAGCTCAAAAAGTTTGTTGCTCTGAATGGCAAGACTGGGAACAGTGGTTGCCGGTACCTGCTTTTCCTACAGGGAGGTTCCCCAGGCCTCCCGCGGGGTTCGCCCTTTGAACTGTTAGCGGCGCCATGTCCGCCCTCTGGATTTATTGCTAGATGCCTGGGTGGCACCTCAACCGGAAGCAGTAGCAGACGGTACTCTCTCCTTTGTCCTTAGGATGCAGAGCAAGCTGGAGGAGATGATCTCCTTGGTGGGGAGAATATGCAGCAGGAGACCCAAGTTAACGGTGGTATGACAAGTCTCCATGCCAGAGAACTTTTTTCACGGGAGCAGCAGGTCCTGTTGCTGTTGCCGACAACGGAGAACAAGCTCCTTGCCCGTTGGCAGAGGCCGGTATTTCGATTACACGCCAGCTGGGCCCAGTGACTTCACGCAGTTGGAGATGCCGTGGTAGCGAACCCCGAAGAATTCCAACAGCGCGTCAACTCTCGGGTGGCACGGACGGAGCCACCTGTCAGGCCAACAGCTGATGGTACAAAGCAGTGCAGGAGAATGAGGATCCACCAGAGCAGTTCTTTTCCAGCTGCTGCTTCCCCCACTGAACCAGACCTTTCAACACCTGAACTCAGCAGGCCAAGGAAGTGGAGGCTGTCATACCTGCAGGTCTGTTTTCCGAGCAGCCGGGGCACACTTCATTGGTGGACCATGACATCCCGCTGAAAGACTCCACTCCGGTGAGGCAGCGGATGTATCGTATCCCTGAGCGCTTGTTGCCGGCCCTCCAGCAGGAGCTGGAGGACATGAAGCAGCTTGGGGTCATCGAGCGTTCCAGCAGTGGCTGGAGTAGTCCCATTGTGCTCGTGCCGAAGAAGGATGGGAGCATCCGTTTTTGCATTGACTTCAGGCAAGTTAATGCTCAGTCTCACTTCGATGCATACCCAATGCCGAGGCTGGAGGACCTTATCGAGCGCCTTGGGAGGGCGCAGTTCATCACAACCCTTGTTCTCTGTAAGGGGTACTGGCAGGTACCGTTGGCGGAGGAAGCCAGACCATACACGGCCTTCCGTACCCCTCAAGGTCTTTATCAATTTACTGTTATGCCTTTTGGCCTACAGGGAGCACCAGCCACTTTCCAACGGCTGATGGACCAAGTCTTGGAGGGCACTGGAGCCTATGCTGCAGCCTATTTGGACGATGTGGTGATTTACAGTGCCACCTGGCAAGACCATCTTCAACACCTGGCCGAGATTTTGAAGCGCATTCACGCAGCTGGGCTGACGATCCAGCCAAAGAAATGTGCCCTAGCCCAGACGGAGGTCCGGTATCTGGGACACATCATCGGCAGTGGGGTAATCAAACCTCAAAAGGACAAGTTGGAGGCTATCCGAGACTGCCTACAACCCCAGACCAAAAAGGAGATACGGTCTTTCTTGGGGCTGGCGGGGTGGTACCGGAGATTTGTCCCGAACTTTGCTACCCGGGCTGCACC
>JAGKQL010005704.1:0-10935 GCA_018398635.1 Cyprinodon brontotheroides
TTTTATTTTATTTTTTTTTTATTGTAACACGTTCATTGTAAGCTCGGTAAAGGTAAAGTAAGAGTTTGAGTTACAAACATATTGATCAAGCAAATGCCAAGCAGCTAAGACTGTTAAATGACATGATCATTTATATTTGTTATATACAGTAGTAGCCATTCAAAATATCCCCACTTTCCTTGATTGGCCCTTGGATGCTTCCCTAAGATTCCCTTTTTAAACATCAATCTTTGTGCTAAAATATTCCTCCTGTCATGATTTTTGGTCATCTATTTCAGTGAAAGGGTGGACAAAAAAAAAAGCATGCCCAGGAGAAGGAGGGGGTCACTGCAAGGGCTGGAAGTTGGCTGACATTCGGCTGGAGTTTGAATGGGAAGGGCCATTCTGAATGGCTGCTACTGTATATTTTTTCTATACTATATTATAACTGTGTTTGATTAAACATGATTGTGAACAAATGTATGTATTAAGTGTGACTGTAGATCAAACTATTAGGAAAACAAGCTATTAATATGGATACATTTCGAGTTAACCTGTGTGAACTCACATTAGAACTATTTCCAGTGAAGGATGAACTAACAACACTGGGTTGTATGGATAAACTTAATCTGTAATTTTCACTGTTTGTGTTATCTAGAAAGTCCCTTATGTGCTACAGGCAAGAGAAGTCTTCATAATACATAGCCATAGACCTCTATGTAATAACAATCTCAGTCAAGTGTGAGTTTAGTTTAAACCTTTTATTCTTGTTTCAATAACCCTATGATATGATAGATATCTACTGAAGGTTATTGGCCATAACCTCTCACCAGAATCCCACTTAAACGAATGGAGAGAAATCTCTTATGCTGGCAATGAAAGACCAGTAATTACTCACTGTCAACCCAATTATAGATTGATCAATCAATAATTTAAAAAACAATTAGCATTTAGCTCTCTCTGGACTCTTGAAAAAAATGGTAACAGCGCTCCATAATAAAAAAAAAAAACACCCCTTTTAATGAGTTATTACACGCTGTACACTATTAAAGCTAACATAAGAACCTAAAATTATGGAGTTAAAACATTAAATGTTAATCCTAATCCTGGAAGTTTTAGCAAAAGGCCACATGAAAAGTCTCTTCAGATTTTGCATAAAACAATATGTGTATTTCTCTAAAAAAACAAAACAAAAATAAAAACATTTAAGTTGTGACAAAGATAAAGATTTTTTTTGTTCCTTTACAAATCAATAATTGATATAGTGTTATACATAATCAAATTTAAACCAAAGTGGACATGGTTCCTGAATCCATTTGCACTTAGACGGTCATTTCTTTAAAATATATTATCAAACATTTATCAGCTTATTGTACCTTTTTAAGGTGCATATTTAGACCACATCTCTTTTTTACATTTTCTTAAGACAAAAAAAAATTTGCAATAAAAAAAATCAAAGTGCACACTATAGTTTTCTTTCTAAATGGAACCCTATGTTTATACTTGTGACATGTGAGAGAAATGTAAAGATTTATAAAAAAAATCTTTGAAGCAAAGTTTGTTGGATCCACATCAGTTTTAAAAACTGAAATGATGCCAAAAGATATAAGTCTAAGGATGCCACTGCATGATCTTTGGAAAAGTGGAAAATCATGATGTGAATGGCTACTCTCTTTCTCAGAGCAGAATCCTGCACCATCAAAGCGGGTAGCCTGCTCTTTGCTTGACTGTAGCTCCAATGTGCCTGAATACAAAAACTGCCGGAGAGGAGAGGAAAAGGAAAACTCTTCAGTCCATAACTAGCTTGTTGCTCCAGCATTATCTCCATTGTTGGTGCAGAGCTAGTGCTAAGACAGCCAGCATGGTTGGCAGGGCTATGGGAGGTGCAAGGTGCACAGCAGAGTCCTCCACAGGCCCGCTTCGGTCAGCTCTCACCACTGGGGTTTCGGTAGCAGCACTGTACATGTCTGTAGTGCAGCCCTCTGTGCATCCGCTTCCACTGCCTGAGCCGCTGCCTTCATCGCCTGAATTACAGGAGCAGAGCAAAAACCCAAAAGGGCACATCAATGCATCATTTATTCTCAGAGATAGAGAATTCAAACTTGACATTTAAACTTGTTTAAGATTTTGATTTATATGAATTAATGTGAAAAATGGTCAATAACTGTTTCTTCTAGATAATGTGTAATTATCATAGCTCATAAACTGAAGTACTTTAGTTTAAGTAAATAAGAATTTCTAACCTATAAAGTAGTCTAACATATTTTTTCTGGTAAACAGTTTTTGTTTTGCATGATTTCTGTTGCAACTTTCTGACATAACCTTTAGGTTTTGTGTTTTTAGTTTAAAAAATTCCACCGGGATACATTACCAGTCAAAATTAAAATTGGTTGACACAATCTTTATACTAATGACAATCAGCTGCAGTGGTCGTTTTTCCATTTAGTGTTTGCAAGTTTGTTCCATTAGGCATTTTATGGACAGGTTTCAGTCTTTCCTTTCCTTTATCACCCAAACCCTGTCATCCAGCAGGTTATAGTCCCACCCAACTGGCAGCACAACCCTTAGAACTTAATCTTTTTCATCAATAAAACTTCTGTTCCTATTAGATGGTTTGATGCTTCATTAAAGTACCTGAACTCAATTTTATATAGGAAAGCCTGATATATTGCCTATAGATTTATAGCGTCTTATTGTGATTTATTTAATGATTGAAATCATGTGGTTCTTATGTGTAACAATAGCTGTACTTTACTTACTATTGTTAAAGCTATTAAAAAACAATAGTGATTAAAAGGAAATGGAAGCTTGGCATTTTTTTCAGTAAATTAGTAAAGCAATGTAATTTTGCTAGAAGTTGGCAGAACATGCATGATTACACGTTTCTCTAAAAAGAAAAAGGCAAGGGGAGCTGTTCAAAGAAAGAGTTGTGAGTCAGAATATTTTTATATATAATATATTTTTTTCCTGGAAGCATATAATTAAGGTTGGAAGTAAGGTTTAATCTATCTAGATAATTTTCAAAAAGGAACAACAGGGATGGAGCAATTGCCTCTTAAAATTTATTTAGCTATTTGTTTCTACTCTATATTTTTACTTTGGTGATATGATGAGAAAAACACATTTGTGCCTGCGGTTTATTAAAAGGTACAACTGGAAGGTTGTGAGTTTGACTACAGCTTCCTGCTGTCATATGGCAATAGATTTAACTCTAAGCTGCCTCCTTATCTGCATATGGATGTTAAAATGAGTTAACATGGCTATAATGTAAAATGCTTTGATTATAAAAAACAGAGTTTAGTATATGATAAATATAGTACATTTGCTAAAAAACATAACAGTAAATTATTCTTACTGCCATCAAAACCTTAAAAAACCCAGCTTTTATTGATAAGAAAAGAATTGTATGGGTGCACTACCTTATCATGGGTATGTTTAAACATGGATGCTTTGCGTTTCTACTGGAAAAACACAGTGCAGCCGTGTAAGATATGTTTTAAATGTTCCAACAAGCAAAAAAAAACAAAAAAAAACAAAAGAAAAACAGTGTGACAGCTGCCTGAAGCAAAGCAGAAAAAAAAACATTCAGACTCATTTGTCTACACAACAAATCGGGTTAAGAACTTACTTGTGTCTTGAAAGTAGATGTCATTGCCATTGTATGCATTCCTTAGTTTGTTGGTCATCACCCTCAGAGCCATGATCTGTTGACGGATGAAGGTGTCAGGACGTGTGATGTCGACACCCACCTCAGGATTATTTAGCTGGTTAGTAAGGCCATCCTTTTGGACTTCAGGGAAATACCTTTATTGAAAAAACGCAATTTAAAAAAGAAAAAAAGATTCTACCGCATTAGTTTCAAAAAGGCAGTTGTTATGCAAAGACATCAATCAGAAAGAATTATCATCAGAGGCTTTAGGGAAGCATGAAACAAGTGCTTTTTTTTAACCCAAAATTGAAATATGCATCTAATTTTCATACAGCAGTTTGGGAAATGGCGCTCAAGGGTTACAGCATATATAAAAAATAGGAGTTTGACCCCATAATGTCAGTTAATGAACTGACATACTTGTGAGGTATTTCTCAAGGGAGAACTGTGTCAGCTGCCTGCTCTCCTGCTGAATAAATAGGCACCGGGTCGCCATGTGATGGAATTCTACTAATCATCTGACACAACAGCATTTGTTTTCTCATAAACTCCGATCACTCAAGCTAAGTACCTCTGAAATGTCCCTGAATTTGAAAAGGTAACGGTTTTGTTTGTTCCTTGACTTATTCAGGCTGGATTAGTAAACAGTGCCTGCATTAAAAGGTATACAGGAGTTCTCCAATCTCTTCACGTTGCAGAAATTTAAATGCCGTTAAAAAAATCACAAGAAGCACAGTTTGCGGCGACGCGGCAGTGCCCGCTTCATTCAAACAAACAAACCAAAAAAAATAAAAAATCCCCTATAAATACTAAAGCTACATGCAGCAGAGAGCTGTACATGTCATCCCCACAGTAAAACATGGCTGGTGCGAATCCTTTTCTTCAGGGAAATAGAAGCTGGTCCAGGTCAGTTAGAAGAGACAGAGCAAACAATGAGCTATTTAACAAACAATGACCAAATGTTTTAGGCGTAAGAAGTTGATCAAAGAGCTCACATGTTTTAAACATTTTTTTATGTTCATTACTACTATAAAATGGTTCATGTTGATCTTTTCCATTAATGTGATGAAAATACTGTACAATAAAGTGTTTATTTTTAACATGCCAAGATATAAAAGAAACTCTCTATACATACTTTTGCATCTGAGAGGGCAGTAGTTTTTTTTTCTACATAAAGAGAGAAGATTAGGAGTTAACACTAAGCTGGTTAAACCTACAGAACAAATAGAAAATGGTTCTCTAAGAATGGATAACATAAATATTCCAACTGATATCTAATATAATAAAAGACGAATACAGTAATAATATACTAATACATCCTTATTTTAATTAAACACCTCTTGCAAGGGCGTAGGAATATGTTTACAATTGGGGGGGACACATGTCGGAAATCTGAGATTCGTAAATATTCATCAGAAACATGTCTTAAGTACGCTACTTTAAAAAAAGGCTATTTAATCTTTTACTTTTATTCCTTTATAAATGTGTCTTGCAAAAATAATGCATTTAAAATTTACATAATGCATTTGTTCATAAGATATGTGAGCATATCACCAAACAAAATGACTGGAGTCTTTTATTAAGCAAAGGGAGGTGTCTTTCAAGGGCTTCAACCCTTAGCATATTTAGTGTCTGCATCACACTCAAGAAAATGCAAATATTTCAGTTTGAGTTAAAAGCAATTCACTAAGCCACACATGTGCGAAAGTTTGATATGTTTTTTTTTTGTCAAACTTGCAATAATGGTCAAAAATGAATTTATATAGGTTGACTGACAGAGGGAGCTGACAGTGTGTTGAAGAATTATGGACAGGACGCTTTGAAGCATCTGGTTCAAAAAGCATTCTAAACCTTTGGTAGAAATCCATCCATCCTTCCATTTTCTGTACACCCTGTCCCTTAGTGGGGTCAGGAGGTGCGAAAGGCGGGATCCACCCTTGACAGGTCGCCAGTCTGTCAAGGACCTTTGGTAAAAGAAATGGCGCCTTTAATTCCAGTTTGCAGTACAGAACAGAGAAAACTACAGAGTTGTCAATGTTGTGTTAATCTGTTTATAGTCTAAAAAGAGGAGCCAGCAGTTTATTTGAGGAAATAAAGGTGCAGAAGTTAATTAGTTGGTTAATTAGTGGTTGTGCAGTGGACTGCTGCACAACCAATGCGACCGCCGCTGCTAAGAATTAAAATTAATTCTCCCTGTGGTTTTAACTAACGATCAGGAGCGCGGCAGGTATAACATCTGTCAATTTCGGCGAATCAAACCAGCAAAAATAAAAAAATCACCTCGTTAAAAGCATGCCCAGACCGGGCTAATTTCAACACAAGTTGTGTTAGGTGACTGTTACTCACACTGACGTTTCTCTTTTTAAAAAAATCTGAGTAAGTCCTACTGCTGTTTCAGCCTTTTAGTTGGTGGTGGCATTGTACTGAAATGAGATATATAAAATAAAAATAACATTTTGGCTAGCGTGGCAAACGTCTAGAGAAAGTTAGCAGTTAAATATTGGATGAGTGATCATCCCAAGACTACGGATGGAAGGATTAGGGCCACTGAAAAAAGTTAAGTGATTTTTTAAATTTTATTTCAGTTTAATACAGGAAAAAAGTCAGAATTCAATTCTGATCGAGACTTTTTTCTCAGAAATTCTCAAAGTCGACTTTTTTCTCAGAATTCTGACTTTTAATCTCTTGGATCTTAATGTAGATGGGCACCATGAAGGAAGAGATGTGGAGCACTCAGCTTCACTGACAAAGATGTGAGTTGTTTGAGGTGGCCAGTGACACATTGGTGGAAAAATGACAGAATTAGGCAACTTTTTACGTGCCCGAGGGGTCCCCTCATTAATGGAGGAGCAGAAAGAGCTGGTCTCTAAAACAGACATGGCTATGGCTGGATGCTAACATGTTTGTTTTTAAACATACTTTTGTTATATTACATTTGTGTTGTGTTTTCCAAATAGTGCAGAAAATGAATGGTGAAAATTATAAGTTCAGTTTAATATAATGAACAACTCTGTGAATAGTTCCGTCTGAAATAAATGAAAATAGTTGTTTTAATGGTTATTGAGTCAGATATGCAGGTGGTAATGTTGAGTTTGGCTGTAAACAGATTCTAATATACACTATATTGCCAAAAGAATATGCTCACCATCCAAATTATCCGGAATCAGGTGTTCCAATCACTTCAAGCATAATACAGGCTTTATAAATTCAAGCACCTAGGCATGCAGATTTTTTTACAAACATTTGTGAAAAGAATGGGTGGCTCTCAGGAGCTCGGTGAATTCCAGCGTGGAACTGTGATAGGATGCCACCTGTGCAACAAATCAATCAGTAAAATTGAAATTTCCTGCGGCTCTAAATATTCCACAGTCAACTGTCAGCTGTATTATAAGAAAATGGAAGTGTTTGGGAGCGACGGCAACTCAGCCACGACAAGTGGTAGGCCGCGTAAACTGGCCCAGGCTAGGTCTGCGGATGCTTGGCGCATATAGTCTTGAAAAGGTCTTCAACTTTCTGCAAGTCAATCACTGCGAACCTTCAAACTTCATGTGGCCTTCAGATTAGCTCAAGAACAGTCGCGCGCAGAAGGCTTCATGGAATGGGTTTCCATGGCAATCATAGCTTCATCCAAGCCATACATCACCAGTAATTATGATGCAAAGCGTGCAGGATCGTAATGTGGTGTAAAACGCGCAGACTTTTTTCTGCCTAGAGCAGTGGCAATAGCGATTCTCTGGAGTGACGAATCTGGCGCTTCTCCATCTAACTGGAAATCTGATGGGCGGGTCTGGGTTTGGCGGTTGCCAGGAGAAGTACGGTACTTGTCTGACTGCATTGTGCCAAGTGTAAAGTTTGGTGGAGGATTATGGTGTGGGGTTGTTTTCAGGAGCTGGGCTTGGCCTCTTAGTTCCAGTAAAAGGAACTCTGAATGCTTCAACATACCAAGACATTTTGGACAATTCCATGCTCCCAACTTTGTGGGAACAGTTT
Organism: Cyprinodon brontotheroides; assembly: GCA_018398635.1. Classification (NCBI taxonomy): domain Eukaryota; kingdom Metazoa; phylum Chordata; class Actinopteri; order Cyprinodontiformes; family Cyprinodontidae; genus Cyprinodon; species Cyprinodon brontotheroides. The sequence continues at coordinate 7,619 of JAGKQL010005704.1, forward strand.
GGAGCTGGCCCCATCCTCTTCCAACATGACTGTGCACCAGTGCACGAAAGCAAAGTCCCATAAAGACATGGATTACAGGAGTCTGGTGTGGATGAACTGACTGGCCTGCACAGAGTCCTGACCTCAACCCGATAGAACACCTTTGGGATGAATTAGGGCGGAGACTGAGAGCCAGGCCTTCTCGTCAACATCAGTGTGCGACCTCACAAATGCGCTTCTGGAAGAATGGTCAAAAATTCCCATAAACACACTCCTAAACCTTGTGGACAGCCTTCCCAGAAGAGTTGAAGCTGTTCTAGCTGCAAGGGTGGACGGCGTCATATTGAACCCTATGGATTAGGAGCGGGATGTCACTTAAGCTCATATGTGAGTCAAGGCAGGTGAGCAAATACTTTTGGCAATATAGTGTATCTGCACCGAAAGATGGGAACTATACATCTGATAGGAGTTTAATTTTTCTATTGTTGTTTTGCACAATATGCTTAACTAAAGCCCCCTTTTTGTTGTTGAATAATAGAGATTTTGCAGATATTTTTATACATACATTGTTTAGATTTACTTATTATTTTATATTTCTACCCCTTTTAGAAGAATAGAATAGAAAATCCCCCAAATATAGAGCAGCAGAAAGATAATTGAAAATGGTCACACAAATGAGGACCTTATATATTTTAACAATATAAAACCTCAGAGTGAATAAGCAATAATATGCAGCTATGGACATTTTTACAGTAATGGATATTTTGAAAATAGCAGCAACATCAGAGATGTTGCAGAATGACAGCAGCAGGTTATTTAAATGACTAAAAGGTTTAAATCATTACATTTGATTTTATTTGTTCCTGCTGCTGGTGGTTGGAATCTTTATTTTTCTCTGGATTCTACAGAGTGTAGTCTCAATTTGTTCACTTTAACTTTTAAAAAAATAAATCTAATAAACAAGTACAGTTTTGAAAACCTCGGTATTCATTCTTTTCCTGCTTTGTGTGTCAACTGTTTACAGTTTGCTAAGCAACAGAGCATACTCCGGTAAAACCCGCCGAGAAGACCTGATTCACCGATTAATTTACAGCCAAAACTCTTCCGGCCTCCTTATTTTCAAGGACTAAGAAGGATCCAGTCTAGGTAGACAGCGTCCTTGGAGGATGCAGCCCAGGTTTTTTAGAACAGAGCCTCTGATTAAGAACAGGGCTGCCTGCACTGGCGCGGCTCAGGGAATGCACGTCACCGCGGGCGTGCGTGCGCCGGTGAAATCAGGACATTTGTTCACTTTCTAAAAAACCGGGGCGTAGCCGGGACGGGGCGTGAAAGCGGAGTTTGGTCACCTAGCATTACCTCAACTAGTTAAACTCATAATTATGAAGTTATTCAACAAATTCCTCAAGTAAAAAAGTGCAACTTTTATTTTTTTATTTCTTTTGTTGTTTTTTTTTTTTTTACCAGATTTGTTGATTAATTTCAAAATTATGTATTCCTTCCAAATTTCCAAATCTGAAGAATTTTTTAAACCAATATCTACATTATTTAACATTTAGTTTATGTTTTAGCAGTACTTCCTGTTATATTTCTTTATACGTATATTTTACATTTTCTTGCACAGCAAGCTCAGCAGATTTGAAATTGTGTGCTTGTGTAAACACTAGTCAATCTTTACTCTAAACATATATTCTGGTTATTTTTTAGTTAGACCTACTTGTTTTTATGTATCTGTATAAGTACCCCCCGAAAAAAAATAAAAACACTGTAAATTGATTAGAAATATTAATCATCTGTCAGATTTCTGAGAAAAAAGTCAGAATTCTGAGATTAAAAGTCAGAATTCTGAGAAAAAAGTCAGAAGAAAAAAGTCAGAATTCTGAGATTAAAGTCAGAATTCTGAGAAAAAAGTCAGAAGAAAAAAGTCAAATTCTGAGAAAAGTCAGAATTCTGACTTTTTTCCCCATGTTAAACTAAAAAAAAAATGTAAAAATCAGTTAACTTTTTTTTTCCAGTGGCCCTAATCCTCTTCCGTACAAGACTAAGATGACTAAACCAAAAAGATTCAGTTTCTATATATGAAAGTGAACTAAAAACAAAACGTTATAAATGGGCAATATTCATAGCAGCATCCCGACAGACTATTTTACCTCTTTCACAAGTTTTCTGATTTCTGTGTCGCCGTTTCCCTCCCTGCTGACTGAGTGCTCAAACACTCAGCAGTTCAGAAGAGGGGAGGGGGAGTACAGTGACGTAACGCTATGCCGCGCCTTCAAAATAAAAGCACGCTAGTTAAAAATGTCAAAATCTAATATTTTGCGGTACAATTTTTGGGGGGGACTGAAGTGAAACGGCTTCCCCCTTAATTCTAAGATCAGACTGCTTAACGCCAGGCAGGCTGAACGGACTTTGGACTTTTAAGTAACCTTTTGTGTTAGCCTGCATTAAGCTCCTGGGCAGCATTCCCCTTACCTGCCCTTGGTGTGTCCATTCCAGCAATTCTCCTCACTGGCGTTTCCTGCAGTCACTCTGTCATCCACACATATTGCCTCAGGCAGGCTTGACCAGAACTTCTTGGACAACTTCAGTTTCTCTTTTATGTCGACAACCTAATAAAAAACAAATGCTTTTAGACAAGTCTAAAAAGTTTTGACAAAACAGAAATGTGCTTGTTATTTTACTTAAAATATTTCAATTATATTTCAATTATACTTAAATATTTGTATAATATAAACAAATTCTCAAAAAAAACAAGTAAATCATCACTTGGTTTATAAAAAGCAACCAACTACCTGGGTACAAGTAATTATAAATAAATCAAGAAAGTGTTTATGAAAACAAATTGTGAAGTGTGACCTAAGGCCATGAAATTTGCATGGAGCCTGAAGATGTATAAAAAGAGAAGAAAACAACAACAACAAAAAAAACAACAACAAAAAAAACAAAAACAAAAAACAAAAACAAAACAGGGCACTCTAAAAAAAGGATCATTGAATATTTCCCTGAATACTAGTCATCATACTAAAATGACTGTGTAGCGATATGGGAAACTGATACAAAATACAATACATTCATTATACACACAGCACCATAAAAACATAAAATAAAGTCGGACAACTTTAACAACCAAATTTTATTTATTTATAAACAAGGTAAAATTGAAAAGTTCTATTCAAACTGAAAACTGTTTAAATTATGGACAGAGCAAGTAATGCTGTACATTTAATGCCAGAAAAACAAAACAATTTATTTCACTAAATATTTCAGAAACATAAAAAAACACATACAAATGAGGAAAATGACTGAGTAAACTCTGCAATACTGTATTGTATTTTATTATT
>JAGKQL010005705.1:0-10790 GCA_018398635.1 Cyprinodon brontotheroides
CAATCCATCTCTTTCCTGCTTCAAGTCCGGCCCCCCACCCCGCACACGGACCGGACCGCCCCCAGCAAGAGCCCCCCCCGGGACCGGGGCAACCAGTTTCTAAGTGCACCTGACAGCCGCTTTGTTCTCTTTCACACACACACTCCCACACACACACCGACCGACTTGGGACACACATTTAGACTTTTGTACACCCAGCTCCTCCTCCGACAATCTACAACTTTGATACCTGTGAGGGTACTCTCTTCCCGACACATCTAGGTCATATGCTGGTGCTGGTTTTATGACTGACAGCTGCAGCTCAGTGAAAGAGTGAAAGGATGACGTGTGAGCAAAGTGAAGATAAAACATCCTTTGAGATGTGCTCATAAGAAGCAGGAAAGGGAGCATAATGTGGCATAGAAATTTTAATAATACAACTAGAAAAGAAAAAAAATATTTTTTAGAGAAAACTATTGAAAGATGCCACCCTGATTGCCTACAGTAAGCGTGTTCACTCTATTAAAGCACATTTAGTCTGATTCTGAGCATTCACTGTTCTTTAGTATGAGTTAATCCAGTTTGACCCAGTCCACCTTGCAACATGTCTCCAAATCTATCTGATTGTGTGGACGTCTCTTGTCCTCAGCCATCTTCACACCAGTTCTGAAATCTGAATGATTTTAATGGATTCTGCTGAAGCCCTTTTTTATTGATTTGGGTTTGTTTTTCAATCACATAGATTCCCAATGTGTCTGAAAAATAAATGTTATCTTTACTGTTTATCAGACACCAAAATGTTTGGTGTCAAACCTTATATTTGGAAGTCATTAGAATTTCATCTACATTGGTGAAAAGACCCAGTTCCATGTGAATAGAAAAAAACCCTCTGCATGATGCTGCCACCACCATGTTTTCCTGTTGGAAAAAGCAGGCTTGAGGAATGCATGTTAGGGCAGTTAACCGGAATACATGTTTTCATCCGAAATTGTACTCCCTTATCTATACATTGGCAGGATATATGAAATAATTCTTTTCTCTTGAGGAGAAAGATGCGTAAAAAGTCATTGATTTTCAAGTGACAATTTAGTCACGTTTTCCAGTGTAGACATGCACATCTCATGTTAAAAAGTTTTTATTGGATATTTTTAAAATCTTAAAATTCTGTGCCAGTTTTGTCTCCTATGGCTAATATGAAATAAAAAGAAATGGGCTATAAAGTTAAGAAAATCATCATGAAACTGATCGTCATAAAAGTAGAACTGATTTTCTTATGAAATGTAACTTTTTCTGTTAACCAGCTATAAAAATACAGGACTATTGTGTTTTTCATGATTATTGCCAAATCCTTAAAAAAAGACATATTTTTTTTTTTTTTTATAAAAGTGAACTTTCTGATTGATATGATTTTATCTAACAGGTTTTGGTGCTCCTATCTGCCAGCTTAGAAGCACCCAGTTTCTATTTTGAGGCTCATGTTCAAAGACTTGCTTTGCATGCATAAGCTAAACACTGGAAATCCTTTAATTTGAATGATGACACTGATGATCTTGCTGCTGTATGACACTTTAGAGTTGCAGTTTTAGCAGTTTCAGAGAGATTGTGTCATCATTTCAGGGGGTTTTTTGAGAACCAGTAGCACTTAAAGTATTACAAATTATTCCTTGAAATTCAAAATTAAATTTACAGACATAATAAAATGAAAATGATAGCTAAAATTAATACCTTATAATCCCCTACATTAACTTTGAGTCATTGTTTGTTTACACTAAGTTTAAATGTCGAAAGTAAGTTTATGTTTGTTGCCTTTCTTTAAAATATCACCTTGTTATTTGAGCCAGCAAATTAAATGTAAGGTATTTTATTTTTTTATATGTGGTTTTAGGGCTGAAAATGAATGTTTTATAAATAGGCTCCCAAAATAATGTGACTTAATATCAAGAAAAGAAGGGGTTTAGGTATTGATAATTTGCTTTTCAACTTATTTTCCTGTGGGAAATAAAGATAATTTAAATGATACATTTTATTGCTCCACCAAGACCAAATCAGTGCTGTAGATCACAATAATTTGCAAAAATGCTTTATATTAGAGATATTCATGACATGTCAATAATGAAGACAAAGATTTCCCTTTTTTGAAAGTGAAACATCAGGGGAGGTGAAGATGTTGTTGGTTTCAGTTTTTTTTCTGTATGTTTTCTTTGCTAGTCTTTCTTTGCTAAGAAACTATAAGAAGACAGATTCAACAATTTTTAAAATAATTACTGAGATTCAATCTGCTCTAGAGTTCTTAATAAAACATAAAATTAATAATTTTTAGGGATATGTTTATAGGCAAAACAAAGTGGTGATGGCTTTCTTTTTTTTTTGCCTTCTCTCCGCCCTGCAATGAGTGATTTTATGAAGCTGGGGATGATATGATGAGCATTGATGGATGAAATTAAGCTGAAATAAATTGCAGGAGGCATCTGCTGTAAATATGTTCATCTCTGCTGACAAATAGAACCCATCCTGGTTTTATCAAAAGCCTGAGGGAGTTATGATGATGCCTTTGTTATTTTGCTCTTGTGACTTTTTTCCCCCATCTCATATACGGCTTTTCTTCTTTGGAAGTTGAATAGCCTGTGGGGAAAAAAATGTTAAGATGCAGTTTGAGGTAATACTTCTGACAAAGGACATTATAGATTCTCAGATTTTTGTTGTCAGGCTGGAAAAACAGGATTATTTGAAACTGTGGTCATTTTTTTTTTTTTTTGTTGCACCCTTCAAAAAGCACCTTTAACCACACTAACAGCTTTATAAGATATTGAGTTCAATTCCAGCATTTATTAAAGTCCAGTTTATCAGAAGGCATTAACTTTTATCCTTCATGTTGCTCATTCTTTGGTGTTAATGCAATAAAACTATGTTAAACAATTGTACAGCAGTGCTAAAAGTAAAACTAGCACATAATATTTATCTTGGATTTAAGTATGCAATCGTTAAAAGCATAAAAAAAGTAGCTTCCAAGCTTTAATCTCTAATGCTGAGGGCAGACATTGTCATCGTCAGATAGCTGTGTGGTTTCATTTCTATTGAGTTACGAGGACCTAAAGCATCATTCCTTGAGAGTATATATATATATATATATATATATATATATATATATATATATATATATATATATATATATATATATATATATATATATTGTTATATAATATGTTTTCTAATTGACATTTTGATTGTTTTTATGAAAGTATCAGCATAGTAATGTTGCTGTTATTACAAGTTATTCATATATGTTATGATATTAAATCAATATTTATTTGTGGATGCAATGATGGGAGAGTAATGTTGTATTAGAAAGATGGCCCTTTGAAAACCTTAATGTTTCTCATTCACAAATATATCTTAATTTCAGACTGACAACCGAAGTAAACACAAACTACAGTTTTGAAAGCATTGTTTTTATTAATTAGGGTAAAAAAAAAATAAAATAAAATTAATTGTCCCTCAAACTAATAACTGGTTGTATCACACTAGGGGGCAACTGTTTCCATTAAATTTTTGCAGCAACTTGTAATGAGTCTCTTATATTAATGTGGAAAAGTTTTGATCAACTCATTTTTGTTTTAATTTAGCCACGCTGTGCTTTCTTTTTTTTTTTTTTTGGCATAAATATTGTAATTAATGTCATGTTATGAGATTGTTGATTTAGAATTTAAATAGCCTTCTGCTAAACCATTTATCTTTTATCACCCAGGTGTGCTTAAGTTTTAGTCCCAACCTGAATCCTTGGCATTCTCTTTTAGGATTTCCTTCAAGGCTTGTATTTCTTCTAGGTTCTTAATGAGCAAAGTAGGCCTGGATCACCACTAAACTGTTTGACTCCCAGTTTGAGGGTCTGTTTCTGAAATGCTGTCTTTTACATCATCATTGTGTTTTAAAACAGCTGAGGTATATATGTATATATAAAGCATTACATATTTGACATTACATTTTATATCAGCCTGCATCTGGTCAGAGTTGTTGCTTGAACTGTATCATTGATTTGCAATAACTACTAAAAAGTGATCAACGCATTTATTTCTAATATTGATTATAACCCAACCTCATATCTGTAGGACATAAAGAAACTGTTTTTACTCAAAATACTGTTTCTTAGAGTCTATCTGGCTAACAGAATAACAATGCACATGATGTATAAAGAATAAACCTAACAGTATAAAGAATTCATATTATGACTTTATAATCATAAGAAGTCATCACATCCCATACATAGAAGATGTGGGAAGTGTTAATGATGTAATGACTTCAAATGGATCTCCACAAGCCAACAGATAGCATTTAACTTGTTGTATCTCCCCTTGCGCCTATGTCATCATCCATGAAAAAAATCTAGATTTGTGTATGTATACATATGTATGTTTATATATGTATACAAAAAGGGTTTACACTCCATTAAATTAGGTTTGCATAAAAGCCAGTCTAATGAGAATGCATATTTCTTGTTTGTAGGGAAAAGTACCTGTTAAAGTGCTCCATCTGATTATTGCTCCATCATTTCCCTTTAACAGTTTATGATTAATAATATTAATAATAATATTACATTTAATTTATACTGCACTTTATATCTAAAACATCTCAAAGTGCTCTAAATCTACATTAACTTAAAATGTCAAAGCTTTCAGGCAAAACAGGTAAAAGTTTGAGGTCAGAGACTTTGTGTGTGTTGAAATAAATAATAATAAACCGACTAACCAGCCGATGTTACGACTGTGGTTAGACCGACGATCTGCCTACAACTGTCTGCAGTGACACTGGACTCAGATTTAAAAGTCGGATCTTTCTTGATAAACAGACTAAACAGATAAAGTTCCAATGTTTCTCACTTAAAAACATATTAAAACTTATTTTGTGACAAACTAAATGTTCCATCACTGGTGGAAAAGAGCTCTGTAACTGTCCACGACCCCACCCCTTAACATGCTAGAAAGAACTGGGTCTTTAGTGGAACCAAAGCCCCAGGAAATCAAAAACGCCCAGGTAAATGTTTATGGAATTGCAACCCAAGCTTTCAAAAGCATCAGACTTTTGAGTGTCAATAGAAAAAGGAATTATCTTTTAAAGTAGGGGCACTTTAACAGTAATGGTCCAGTCCAAGGATTGTGTCAGACAACATCATGCAGTTAACCTATTTTGCTGCAAAACTGCTCAAATATTGTGCTGATTAAGAAATAAAAACATGGAGAAGTAAGTATGTCTCATAGGATTACTTTTCATACTTTGACATCCAATTCTAGGTGCGCGATGCTTCTCTTAATTTCTCCACATAGCCCCATGGGACATTTTCAAACTGATTTGGATTAGAACTTTTAATTTCTTTTCATTTTTTTGCTGCTTAAATGTGCTGCTCTTAATGTTCTTCATGCTTTAGGTGTACTGGGACAGACGAGAAAACAAACCACTCTGGGGTCTGGATAAATCATGCTCAGACCAGCAGTTTAAACAATACCAGGGTTGTTTCATTGTCCTTGATTGAGGACACTCCAGCGTGACCTAAAACAATGTTAAGATGTTCTCATGCAGATGCATTCAGATAAAAAAAAAGTTTAATGCATTTCTGCTTTTCAGTCACATAACTTCACTCAAGTTTTGAAGTTCCATAATGTTTACCTTTACTGTCTGAATCTTTCTGTACCAAATTCAGCTGTGCTTCTGTTGAGCATATTAACACCTACCTGTACTAAAGAGGTTGTTTCCCTTGCAGGAGAAGATGATCGTCTGGCTCTGAAAGGCAAAGTTACGGTTGGAGATCTCTTCAGAAAAGAATTCAAGGTTCATGATCCAAATGGTAAATGGATAAGCGGTAAGTTTCCTTTATTTGTTTTGTTTATATTATTTATTATTATGTATTTTTTTATTATTATTATTTAGATGATGAATATTTGTAATATGTTTTTTGTATACCTGGAGAATGTAATGAAGATGATTTCCCCCTGGGATCATTAAAGTGTTTCTGATTCTAAGATAGAAGGAAAGGTTGAAAAGGCCTTATTCTCTGCCCAAAATAATGATACTAACTTTCATTGTGATGCTCAACATTTAACATTAATGTTATAAAACACCACAAAACATTTGAATGAACATAAGCAAGAAAGAAACCTAATACTTGATCATGTTTTGGGTTATTTTAGATATTTTTCCATGTCAGTGAAATGTCTACCTAATTATGTAGCTGAAGGAAGATATAAATTGGTAGGGAGGGTTATTTTAATGATTAAAACACAATTAATTTTGTTTAACTGTTAGGAAATTATTAAGGTGAATAGATTCAATAACGGATTTGTAGACCTTGTCTTTGCTGACGTAAAATGTCAGGAGCAGGGATCTGCAGCATGCGGCTGCGGTAAGGCTCTTTGGATCCTCTACAATGGATCTTAATTTTGGCTAACAATGACATAAAAAAAAAATAAAAAAAAAATGTTGCTATAATAATAGAAAATGTTGGTTTTTTTAAAGTATATTTGAATTGAAATTTCACAACAGAATACATTGAAAGAACAGGAAATTTGTTTTTAGAGACATTTTTCTTTTATTTAGCTTGGAAAATATGTTTTAATATATTTTTAAAGGTAAACATTATGGCTCTTAGGTATGATGTTAATTAGATTCATTAATTACAACACAAATTAATACGTTATAAAAATAATCATGATTAATTCAGAGTGGTAATTCATTGAATGAGCCTTTTAAATTTAGAGCACTGAATGACCGGGGGATGGGTGGCGATAATGCACTTATAGCTGTGTGCCAACCTCCAAAACCAGAAGAATAAGAGATCTATGTAAAATATGACTTCAAAGAGAATGAAGATGGGACTGCCAACCACACCAAGGTGGTTCATAATTATTGTAAAAACAAATTCTTTTATCAGCAAATCTTCAGCTTGATCATTTAAGCACTCGACATGTCGGGAAAGTTATGTAGCTATGAGCAAAGTCACCAACAGGAAGATGGATTAACCATGCGCTACATTATTGTACTGTCCTAGAATAAAAACCCTTTATATCTGGAACCTTTAACCCAGTGATGTGGAACGTTGACCCTCATTCTGCAAGATTACCTAATTTCTCTCCTCCAACTCACCTGATTCCAATCAATAAGTTACCATACAGAACTTCATAGGCTCTGTGGGAGCAGGGTTGCATGGAAAACCTAAAGGACTAGAGCCCTTGAGGATAATTGTTCCTGGTGACTTCTTTAGCAGATTAAAATGCAATTAATTAGATTAATTAATGACACATTCTGTAATTAATTAGATGCATTTTTTAATCACCTGCAAAAAAACGTTGGGTTGTGAAAGATTGCAAGAGATTTCTAATGGAAGGTGATTAACAAAAATAATAGGTTGTGTTTTATTAAGAAGACCTGTAATATTTTGTGGCTTGAAACAACTCAGGGTAAAATGGCTCCTTGGATATGAGAGGCCGCAGACCTTGGTCTATCGTTTCCTGACCCGGTGGGGGCTCTACTGGGCCTTTTTTTCATAGAATGTATCCACACCTCTGGAGGATAGGCAGGTGCTACTTTGTGCTGCGGCTGTTAGTACTTTCCCCCGTGGTCTTTCTAAAGCTTACAGGTCCTTCCAGTAAATGCTCTCAGGACTCTTTGACTTTCCCCTTAAGTCCAAACATTGGTTAATGAAAGATTCTTGCCTTTCAGTGTTAGTGTGTGCTTGCATGTTTCTGGATTAAATGTCACGTGTTGGACTTATGATTGGTGTGGAACCCTATCCGGAACCTACTCCTGCCACTCATTGACCGCTATAAATGCACACCAGCAACTGATGGCCGTAAGGGGACAAGTGGTTATGGACTTTGTATTGATGAAGTTCTAAAAAAGTAAAATGTCGAACATATTAGTTTCTTCTTCTTTAGAAAAAGGAAATATAAGCAGACTTGTATCAAAACAGCAAGGCGGTCCTAATATGACAGTCAGCAGATCTCTCATTAGTTTGTTTTATTTTCAGTTGTCGGCTGCTGTGAATCTCCTAATCCCCAAAACAGAATAACCACGGCCATCCTCATCAATAGTGATCACAGCACATTATCTGCATGGAACCAGCCCTGCTCCCTCCTCTGAATGTCTGTCTGTGGCATCTTGTGTCACAGCTGTATCCTCATTAGGAAACATCAAGGAAATAAACACAGGATGAGTCTGTTTACATCCATGCGTGATGTAAACGGAGTCACAGCAGGACAGTCATTTCATACAGTAAGAAACCAGAAGCATTAGTTGCTAAATGTTTATTTTCACTTAAACAAAAGTTAGAGAAAAACAGCAGATATTAATCATCAATGTAAGTTTTAACTATAGAAAACTTGCAAAATATTTAAAAAATTGTCCAAAAGGAAAGCAGTTGCCGAAGTGCTATCAGCTATGTCTAATGAGTTGTCTCTGCATATATTATTGCAACAAAGAAAAACAAATAAGTATTCTATTTCAATTGTGGTCAGTAATGAAGTCCAGGAAAATGTTGACTCATCGTAAAAGAACCAAACGGAGCAGTAACGTAGCGTAATTAATGCATTATGCATTTCAACCCAAGAAACTCTGACAAAGATAAACTTCAATGTCATTTATAGCGCAAAATATATTACACCAAAGAACAAATAGTCAGGAGAAATGTTGCTGTAGTGCAGCAGTTTGGACACCTAGCAAACCAGAACGTTTTATGCAGAGCACTCTGTGGTGCATCCACTCCGCCTGTCACTAGAAAACTCTGACCCTGTTTAACGATGTTGATAAAAACATGAGCATTTTGTTGGATTTCTATTTTCCTGTGTACTCCACAATGTCAGGCATGCAAACAAAATTGTAATATTTTGTTGATGTGCGTTCATAACATGTCTGCATTATTTCATGACGTACCAAAGTGTGGATTAAAAGAATGTAAGAAATGTTGCTTAAAGGAATAGTACAACCAAAACATGATTAGCCTTCATTTTTACTCACCCCCATGCTGAACAACACTCTGGAGTACTTTTTGATATCTCAAATGCATCTGGAGATCTGGAGAGGCTTCTTGCTGTCTGCTGACATTCAAATAATTGAGGTCTATGGTGCCCGAGACAGAAAGGTCCATAAAAAGTCCACAAAAAACGCAGTTCGATATTCCTCCATACTGCTCGTCCAATGTATTACAAAAAGTGTCCTGAGTGGGTAGTATCCAGAATTTACTCGAAACAAAGTCATTTAGAATGTTTTTAGAGCATAAACAGTAGTGTATAGATTTCCTGAAAGCGCCGCGCTGCGCTTTCACGATGCTACGGAAGCCTGCAGACCAAGCCAGATGAAAGTGCGCGATTCAGCCGCTCTGCTCTGCCGATAATGCAAGCCGCGAGAGGAAGAAATGTGCTGTTTACCTGTGCAAAGAAAGAAACAATGAAAGAAAAATGTCTGAGGACTTCAGTGTTGAGTGAAGAGCATGAAGGTTCTTTGTCGAAGCTGAATGCCCCCTTTCATCTGGTTTGGTCTGCCACAGTTTCCGTAGGCTCGTGAGACTCGTGAACGCGCTTTTAGGAAATCCTATACACTACTGTTTATGCTCTAAAACATTCTAAATGACTTCGTTTCGAGCAGTAAATTCTGGTTGCCACCCACTCCAGGAAAACTTGGAATACATTGGACCCGAGCAGTATGGAGGAATATTGACACGTTTTTTTGGACTTTTATGGAACTTTCTGTCTCTAGGGCACTGTAGACCTCCATTATTTGAATGTCAGCAGACAGCAAGAAGCCTCCCAGATCTCCAGATGCATTTGAGATATCAAAAAGTACTCCAGGGTGTTGTTCAGCATGGGGGTGAGTAGAAATGAAGGCTAATCATGTTTTGGGTGTACTATTCCTTTAATCACTGAATATCTTTAATCTGTTGTGGTTCACTAAGGGACCTCTCAGACATTTCCATCTTTGTTTGCCTGCTGAGCAATGGTATCTGATGAGTTATTAGGTTGAAACCACAATGGATGGAATGGATAAAGAGTAAAGAAAGTTTGAGAAATTACACTTTTGTTGACACAAAATTAACTCTGGAAATGTTATTTGGTGGTAAATTAGTTTCTCTGTTTATCCCAACATGGCTTTTTTATAAGGTACACCAATGTATTCAGAGGGGTCTATATTTCTGCAGCATGTTAGTGCTGCAGAAACCTGACCAAGTAAGTATAAGGCCACAAATAAGGCTATATAGAGAAATACAATTGCTTCTGCAAAACCTGACCTCAGGGGCATATCATTTTTAAACACCCACTGGCTTTTGTCACTTATTAGAAGTTAAGCACAGATATATTTTAAGTTTAATATTCGACTTATTTTAGTGTATCATTCGTTACTGACCTTGGTTGGGATTAATGTAAATCTGCATTACGGGATACTTTTATTTAACGCTAATGTCTAACTGGAGAGCTGGGAAATATATCTGGAAGGAAATAATTTGCTTATATTTTTCCCTCGTGTTGAAGCTGCCTGACTGCAGAGCATGTTGAAATCCTCACCTTTCTGGATTAGGAATAAAATCCTTGTAAACATTAAGAATTGTTAAAAACTTGAAGGTTGAACTTTTTAGAAACTAGAAAAGAAATCTTTGTAAATAATTATTTTGTGAAACTAAATAACCTTAGGTCAAATTCCTATTTTTTTTATTTGGATAGGTGGTCGATAAAGGAGTGTTAACAAAGGGAGATTCAAAGTTGTGCATACTAGAAAGATTAAAGTGAAATACTTTTAAAGGAAACTAACATGGAATTTTAATATTAATGTAATAT
>JAGKQL010005706.1:0-10856 GCA_018398635.1 Cyprinodon brontotheroides
GCACCCTTATTCGATTTTCTAATTATCCGCCTATTCTGTATTTATATACATCTGTTCGTATAGAAATCAACAAGGAAGATAATATTGGAGCTGTTGTATATAATGTTGGTATGGATTTCTGAAGTGGGTCAAACCTAATCAGTCATTTAACCGGAAGACTTTGATATCGACACTGCACTTATGAGCGTCGTCATGAATCAGTGTCCCGTTAATCAAATATTAGACTGCTCTGCCTTCTCCAGAGAGCAGACGCTACCAGAGGGGTCTGGTCAGCTGGAGGGGAGCAGCTTTAATCGAACAGCAGCTCAGCCACATGAACATCCACAAAGTCGTTGGTGAATTAGTAATTGGTGAAAAGAAAAAAGGCAGAAGTCTCGAATTCCCCATGTTATTACTGAAAGCAAAAGAAATCATCATGAAATATTTTAATCCAACCCATGTTTGAATTTGTTCTCTCTCTCCAGCCACCATTGATCTCCAGGGTCCACTTTTATGCATCCTGCTTGGTCCACCTTCAGATCGCACACCTGTTTGACCCGTTCCTGTGATGCTCTGGCCTTCTCAGCATGTTCTCCTCTATAGATAGAGGCGATTTCAGGAGTTTGTAGTCTTAGAAGAGAAATGTGCATAATAAGTGGTTTGATTTAGGTAGTTTTTCATGGCTGGTGTAAAGCTTATAGTGATATTTTTAAATGAAGTTGCTGATATTTTAAGGTAGTTTATAGATAATCTCAGAGGAATGTTAAGGCTATATAAAGACAGAAAAAAACAATATATATATGGGATTCTGAAATAAACTGGGACCCGATGCTGTCAAATGTCACTAGACCATCACTGCTAATGGAATCCTGCAGCCAACTGGCCCCAGGCCAAAGACACACTTGTTTAGTGACAGGAGCTCAAAAAGATCCTGCAGAAATATTGCTGATGCCTGGTACTTTTACTGTGTTGCAGCGTGTAGCACCAAAATGCCTTTCCAATCTGGATTAATCCCAAAAGGAATATAGAAGGTACCTTTATAGCATTTATAACAAATTAGTTTCAAATACTAAACCTAGTGGTTTAGATTAAATATGAAGATTACTTCTGCAGTAATCCAACAAGTATTTGTGAATTCATTTTTATAATAATCTGCTGCATCAAATATGGAGGACTTTATAAAGTATCTGTAAACCATAAATCTGGAACTCATTTTGGGGAAAAGATAAACAAAAATTTTTAACAATTGCTTTTTCTGTCTAAAAACTTGGACCACACTTCTATGAAACCATGTCTTTTATTTTGAAGAGTATTTATGAAGTTGTTATAAGAGTTCCCTTTCTTTACAGTTTAATCACTGGTTTATGCTCAGAATTTATGTCTGAAATATACTCATAATAAGCCAACAAATGTAAGAGTTAGTTTCCTGTTTTATTTTATTTTGAAATATGATTTAATTTTTAGTGCCAGTAGTAATGACCTAAAACAGATTTTTTTTTTATTTTGAAGAGAACCTAAATTATATATTTTTTTAAATGAGAATATAACCATCCAACTTAAGTATAATATAAACATTTAAATAATTATTTTTTTACTGCTTTAAGCCAGTTTTCACCTTTATTGTTAAAAAAGTATTTAGAGGCTTATCTTTGAAAGTCCTAATGTTGTCCTCATAGGAACTAATAAACCTAAATGTCTCTTAATAAGGGGTGAGAGAGAAGGAGAGTAACAGAAACTGAGAAGCTAAAGCAAAACCTATGATGCTCTTGCACCACCCCTCCCCCTTTACTCTTTCCTCCTCTCAGCACATGCACCATCCAGAGCCATGCTTGCATGGTGCCTATTTAAAGGGCGATTGCAAATGAGTGTTGTGAGCACACGTATCTGCTGCAAAGCTGAGGGAGACAACAGGAGAGGATGCCTTGGGAGACTGAGATGGATGCTATGGCACTTTTATATTTAAAAGCCTGTTCTGTGGTCATTTTTTCAAGCAAACTTTAAACTACGGCTAGAGTATAAACAAAGATCCCATTAACACCTACTTTAATTCACATTTGTTTTAGGAAAATAATAAAGTTTGTTGCTTTCTTATCCTTTCTTTTTACCTGAGAGAATAATAAATGCTTAAAACTTTATGTATCCATGAATATTCAAGTACTGCAATATGGCTTGGGGGCATTTAAAACCCTAGAAAAGTAGAAGCACTGCTATAGATTTCAGATTTAATAGTGCTTGAGCTGTCAGAGGCTATCTGGATGTGCAGGAGCTCCTTCTATCTTTATTTAAGAAGTGGGATGTTGCTCATTAGCATCCATCAAAGAAAACACACATAGCTCTTAGGGTTCTGCGGGCGTTAGGAGGGGGATCATGATGCAGTCGTGTTGTTATTGTTAAATACCGTTTCCCAGAAGCCCAGCTATCTGTAAACAAAGACAGATGAGATGTACGTCTCTGCAGGCAAGCTGCTCTTTGTCCTTGATGGGATGCTTACACATTGTTTTATTCGGGTCAGAGAATGCTTGCATGTGTGGAGCTTTTATGGACCCAATTAGACTCAATGGGGTGAAAACAAAAGGATGCTTGAGTTGATTTGTGGGGACAGATGATGCACATGGATCTGGATTAACCCAAATTATATTTAAATGTATTTTCAGATATTTGTATTGTTTGATGCCAGTGTTTCACTTGATATATTTACTAACAACTTTAGCAAACACCTTTTTTTATTAGAAATTCAGCAGCTTTTCCAAACATTGCTTTATTAATAGACCAATCTTTATTTTATATGAACCATTTTAGTTGTGTTTGTTCATACATAGATTTCAGCAACATATAGAGATAAAAAGATGTTAGATGTATTAGAAGCAGGAAATTGTCGGGGAATATTATTGCTCAGAATATAATTTTTTGCCACTTTAATCTTGACAGAAAAAAAAAGCTGATTTCAGCAGGTTAATAAATCTACTGTTGGGTTACCAGCCCATTAAAATCCAATATGGCTGCAGCCCATTTGCCTTGTAGGCAAGATGAATTGTCGTAAGATTTGTGAATTTGAAAACTCCCAAAAAATCATCTTGCTTAAAGCCAACAGATGCAAGAATGTGTAGGACCAATGACATGCAGTAACGTATATGATGTCAAATAGTAGCTGAAGTCTGAAGCAAAATGAATATGGCTGCGCCAATTTTAGGTAGAATGCCATTTTATGCATTTGCGGATGGGAAAGGTGTTCGCTTATTCCTCCACCAGATCCGTAAGACTTTGAATTATCAGTTATGAAACAAATCAAGAATGTGACAGGCTACGTCACAGCTGGATGCTGCATAGTATTCAAATTGAGCTACGCCTATAAATCTGAATTAGGTCAGTTTCGCGTAAAACAGTTAAAGCTGCAACTATAAACGTTAACTAGCACTTCTGGTTTTTATCTTGTTAAATCATAAACATGTTTGGTACAACATCTGTATGTATCAATTCCTTTAGAGCTGCAAATAAAAAATGGAGGGTGAAAATTCAAATTTCTTATATTGCTACTATTGGTTAGCATCCAGCTAACGATTATTAAACCATTATAAGATTAATGGAAAGTTCTTAACTAGGGTGTGACATCATTTCTAGATCTGAGGTCCAGAAAAATCAAAGAAAATAAAACTTTACTGTAATTCCAGGCATGACGTTTAGCTGGATCCAAAACATCTCTATTTTATTTTTTGTAAGGAAGGACGGACAGAGATTTCTTATAGTTATATTAAATAATTCAGTAGCTCCATATTCCATGGCTGCATGCATAAATACTGTGTGTGACCCCAGCTAACTGCAGAACTGGGTCATATTCAGTGTTTAAATCCAGAGTCAGCAGCTCATGACCCCAGAGAAGGAGTGAATGAGTTGACCCCTGACCCCAGCAACCAGCAGTCTATTTTCAGCTCTGGGTGCTGGAGCCCACCGGAGTGAACTGACCCGGCCCTTGACGGAGGCTTATGTGCCCATCACCGTGCTGCAGCATGTCTCCCCGGCAGGGGAAGCAGCAGTTACACCATTCCCTGCTCCACTGAGAGGAGAAGAATAACGGCAGCAGCACCTTCAAACACCGGAAATTGGCTCCAGTGTGAGGCAGGGGGGGGATGATGGAACAGGATGAAAATGGACTAAAAATGGATGCGGTCAATCCCTGGTGGGGAAAGTGTGAAATCTTGGCTGTTTTTCAGGTTTATTCTGGTCTAATGGGGTATTTTCTATCCCTGCTGTGTTTTGGTTGTTTTGATGAAAGCAGGGGAAGCTCACTAGATGAGGGCCTATAGTGATACAGAACCAATAAAGGGAACAGCACATTACAAAAAAAAGGAAGAAAAAAAACAGTTTATATTGTTTCAAACGTCGAATCAAACATGGAAAAAAAAAGGCAGAGCTGCCAGCATCCTGGTGTGTCCATGGCATGGTCGTTTCTGGCACACCCACATGAAAAATCTCCCCGTTGTTTTAACTTTAAAGCATTGTTCCAAGTCACCATCAAACACAATCACTGAAACCTTCATAGGAGAAAACTATAAGTGGAACTGATACATAAATCCAACAGTTCCTAATGGTCTCTGTTCTCCTATCACCACTGAGCTTCCATAAGCTCAGGGTAAAAGCTCAGGCAATTAAACAGAGCGATCACATGGACATAGGGTATTGATTTTGGCCTTTAAAGAACGTTCTCTACATCTGCCATCAGATCACTGTATGAGGAGGGAAACCAGACAGCATGGATTGTTGTGTTTCTGCTTCATCTGCAGTGTTATTCAAAGTAATTCAGAAATATGAAGCTACAAACCTGACTTGGATGGGGAATATTGAACGTTTCTTCTAGGTAAACTACAACTGGTGCTTATTGGACTATATAAATCCACTCTGCTGCAGCAAAACAGAAAAGAACTGCATTTACCTTAAATATGTGGACAAGAAAAACTTTCCTGATCTAATACTTTACATTGAAAACCTGCTGAAAATTAGGTTATTTATCGTTCTGCTCTCATCAACACAACACTCAAAGTTTTAATTCGGGGGGAGAGTGAATCAACAATTCAAAGGCTGTTAGATTATAGAAGTTACAGGCACATTAATGATGCAAGTTAAACAGGAATGTGCATTGCATAGAATATTCATTTGATCTGCATGCTGTGTTGAAACACTGATCTTGGTTACTGAGGGCCCAACGGCTTGTAAATCGAGTTCCTCCTGTAAAAACTAGGAGTGATTCCTCTCATTCCTAATGATCATCTTCCCAAAGATCCTGGATCTCCAGACAGAAGGCCATTTGTTGTTATTTTATTCGGTTCCAAATAATCACACCGACATCTGTCACAAAATTTTGACACTGCAGTCTTTGTCCCTGCGGTCCTCAGGCGGCTCCTGAGTGTTGAACAAGTTTAGGTTGGAAAGGAAGAAACTGAATCAGTAGTTTATGAATGTTATACATGGAAAACAATAAATAAATAGACAGAAAAATAAATAGAAAGTGTTTTTAAGCCATCACACCAATCAGTTCAATATTCTGTCTCCACTATAAAGTGTGGGATTAAAATCTTATTTGCCCCTGGTGGAAATTTTAACAGATATTTATCTTCTCTTTATGCTCACTAAAAAACTAGCTGCAGAACAATTCATCTTCCTCTCCTCCCACTCGCCTCACTTCAGCCTCCCACCTGCTCCAATTGGCTTCGGTTTCCATGGATCCGGGGTATTGATCTTAAATACGTCCAGAGGGCGAACATTCGGACTATCTGTTGACGTTAGCGGACAGGGATTGATCTCATTGACTGACCACAGGCCATGATATCTTCGGAGGCCCCGCCACGGCAGATCTGAGGTAAATGGATTACTCTCAGAAGTCCGTCCACAGCAGAGAAAAGTTTTACTGTTTAAGTTTGCTCAGGGGCGCTGAGTATTTTCATTGTGGCCTGCTTTCAGTGGAACTACTTTTAGAGGTAAGCACAAAAGACTCCTTCAATCTTCTCTGAACTCAGTTTTCTCTCTACATTTGAGATTCCTTCATTACACAGCGGGTTAAAGATGTTTTTCATGTTAATATAAAATCTGCTAATTTTCTGCTCTTTTTGCCTTGTCCCAAACATAAAGCAGATTTGAGCAGCTTTATTTTTAGGGCCTCCAGGTCAGCAGAGGGCTGGGAAGTAGCACATTTGAAAGTTCTTCATACAAAACTAAAACGGTTTGTTCTATTTGTCACTGGAAAGTTGGGCTTCAACTGGTTACGGAACGGAAATTTAAGAAATCTGGCTTCAAAAAGTTTAAAGTCTGAACTGCAGTTTCCAATATGGCCGCCAAACATAGAAATCTTTATGAAGTTGAACAGAACGTCCACACTAACCCCTAAATCCCTCAATCACTATATAGAGCGGGGACTATATAGTGGACTTTACAGTGAACTCAGTTAACTGACCGTTCGGACAGATGATCACTACTCTTCGCTCCCTGTTGGTCATGTGACTCCGCCTCCCCGCATTGGTGCCTGCGCCATTTTTATTTTTAATCGCCACTGTGGTATAGTGACAGCCATAGGCGACAGCAGGTTGCTGTGACAGCAAATATCTGCTCGTCTAGTGACCATGGATGATCACTTCTTTTCAAGGTGCATTGTGAGACATTTCAAGTCCACTACTTTTTCCTCCACTAAACATTTAGACACTCATTTAAAATGGCGTTAGGACACGTCCATAGAGTATTTATTAGCAAATTTTAGCAATTTAGCAACGTAGAACTCATGTTCCTCTATAACTATTATTTTGATGCAATAATACATACAAATGAGACAAATAAGATGTCCTGGGGTTATAGTTCGGGCCGCAAATATAACTTTAGTCCTGAAATATGGTTGTGACAGTTGAGATTAATCAAACAGAGCTCTATTGGATTAATATGAATTTAAGTCCTGGTTTCTCTCTGGAATAAAAAAAAAAAAAAAAAAAAACAAATTTTTACCCAGATCTCATTTAGGTGCCTTTACTTGTGACACTAGAAAACCACCGCATCCGGCCGCTGCATTGCGCGCGGTGATGTATGGCGGATGGCTGCTGGAACCATGAAACCCATTCCATAGGCTCTCTAGCGCGCATTCTTGAAGGCTAATCACGGTACATGAAGTTTGGAGGTCTGTAGTGATTGACTCTGCGGGAAGAGTTGGCGACCTCTTACGCACTATCGCGGCGTCAGCATCGCTGACCCGGCGCTCCGCGCACGTCGGTTCGTGGCCTACCACTTCGTGGCTGAGTTGCTGTCGTTCCCAAACGCTTCCATTTCCTTATAATACGGCTGACAGCAGTTGACCATGGAATTTTTTGAATTTTTAGGAAAATTTCACTTGGCTGGATTTGTTGCACAGGTAAGCATCCTATCACATGGAACCATACTGGAATTCACTGAGCTCCTGAGAACGACCCATTCTTTCACAAATGTTTTGTAAAGAAGCAGTCTGCATGCCTAAGTGCTTGAATTTATACACCTGTAGCCATGGAAGTGATTGGAACACCTGATTCAATAATTTGGATGGGTAGGCAATACTGGCAATATAGTGTATCTACCAAATGTATTAGCATAAACAAAAGGGCCCTGCGAAAAATAGTGAGGGGAGCTGAACGGGTTTTTTCAGCTGTTCTTCGGATCAGCTGCAGGTAAAGCACCCTGAGCGTTGTCAGAGGCTCCTTACATAAACATAAAGTGCTTAGTGCTTACTAAGCTCTTTATGTTTTAGCAGCTATTCTAGGTTTTATC
This sequence comes from Cyprinodon brontotheroides, assembly GCA_018398635.1. Classification (NCBI taxonomy): domain Eukaryota; kingdom Metazoa; phylum Chordata; class Actinopteri; order Cyprinodontiformes; family Cyprinodontidae; genus Cyprinodon; species Cyprinodon brontotheroides. Next base: position 7,750 of record JAGKQL010005706.1, read on the forward strand.
TATGTTTTGATTACATGTGCTTCTGTTTTCGTTTTTAATGTCTTTATATAAGAGAAACGTCTAATTCCATCATTAGGTTGTTATGGAAGAAATTAGATTAAACAGATTTAATTAGGTTTAAGAAAATAGGTCAGTAGGATGCTATTTTCCTCTGTTTTATTTTCCTCATTTAGCAGAATTGCTCCAACTGGAACTGGTCCAATAATTTAATACAAAAAAAACTGGAATAACTTCATTGCAATAGGCTGAAACTACAGAGATCTGTTATAATCTATCTTTAAAATTAGTTTGTTTCTACTTAAATGCTTGTCTGAATACCTTAGATATATTTAATAGCTGCCAGAGAGGCCAATGCTTCAGGTTCACAAAAATAACTAATTTTCATTAAATTCACTGATCATCTGCTCAATCAAAGTAAGGCCTTGTTGTTAGTTGGTGATGGTCGGTTTCCTCTGGAGACAAAATGTGTCATTAAAAGATTTTGATTTTTGACCCAAAGATGAATTATTATCAAACTGAGATGAATGTATTGGTTTCCTTCTGGATTCTGCCTTCAGGCTACTTCAGTAAACCTGCTTCTAAGGTCGTTTTATTTGTATTGATCTCTACCTTTAACTTCATCCTGAAGGCAAATGAATACTTTTGTAAAGATAGCAGCCTAGTCTATAAAAGATTTCCGAATGAATCAATGCAGAGATTGTGCTCTGTGTTTTTTTAACCCCTGCACTGGATGTAGTAAACAATACTCTGTCCTAATCTACAGCAGATTAAGACTTCAGCTTTCTATCTATCTGCCCTTCTCCAGCCTGGGTACATCTTTAATGGGATCATCATCAGCTCTGAGGGAGTAATCCCTAAATCCAGACAACAATGGATTAAAAACTTAAACACAACTAACAAGGTGAAGATGGGTCACATTTCAGGTTCTGGTATCATCTCTGCTCTGTAACTGATCTAACTCAGGTGGAAAGCTGGAAGGATTGCATAAAACATCTATAAAGTGATGTTGCACTTTTCTTAATACACTGATGAGGGAAAACATTTTTTTCATAGTTTTATCGTTTTATCCGTTTAGCTGCAGCCTCATCTGCAGAGGTGAACATTTCAGACGGCCTGTTCCGCTGCTCCTCCATATTTAAATGATTGGTAAAATCAAAGCATAAAGTGTCACAGCTGGATTAGGCAATGCAGGTTTTCTTCTTTGCTCTGAGCCGTGTCTAGTTGGGTAAATGATTTCACGTCATTTTACCACACAGTCAGTGCTACCATATACCGTAGGATAACCAACCATCCCTTCCAGCTCTTCCAGCCCATCTCATGCAGCTGCATCCACTGTTCAAACTGACCGTTAAAGTATTCATACCCTTTGTACTTATTCAGACCTGCCATTAGACGAGAACATTTTCTTTTCTTTTCTTTTTTTTCAGCTTATTAACAGGAATGCACGAAATGTAAAACTGCTCAAAATGAAAATCTGAAAACTACAACTTTCTGACACAAATGAAAACAAATATAAAGTAATCTAGATGGTATCGTGTGCTTCATTTAACCTGTGAATCAGGACAGGTGTGTTGCAAAGGACTAGTCAAAGCCCCCATCTAAATCCAAATGAGAACCTGTTGCAGAAGTCGACTGAGTTTTAGCCTCTTTTTTAATCTTTACTTCATAATTATTCATTTCTTTAGTATAGTTTACTGCAGGGATTCCTAAAGTAGGGGTCAGGACCCCCTGGGGTGGGCACGAGACACCAAGAGGAGGTTGAAAAAGGGTTTTCACAATCATTTTGATGTGATCCATGAGCTATATGGAGGGCCAAAAATATCCTGAATTACTAAACACTTGTAAATGTAATAATAATAATAATATATTTGATTTTTAAATCACTTTACATACGAATATTAAAGTGCTACAAAATGACAATGAAAACATCAATCACCACAGAAAACAGTTAACGTCCCTTTACGTACTTGTGACTTTATTTTTAATGTATGTATCTGTTAAAGGATTCACATATTAAACATATACCATTACCTTTCAAAATGCAAAATTAAATATCCCTGTAAATAATGAAGAACACACTTAAAATTAATGAACTAACTATTTAAATGTCATTTAGAAAGATAACTCTTCTTCTAAAACACATGAGTATTTAATGTCATATTAATTTATGAGCATAGAGTGAAATAATCCTATGTATTTTTAGGGGGTTATCAGTTCATTGCTTTATTATTTTTGGGGTCACTGGCTTAAAAGTGAAAAATAAAAACTAAAGGTGGTGATTTCAGGAAGCTGGAGGAAAAAAACTGAAGCTTTCTCTTCTGTGACACATCGACTCTTCTCCCTCTCTGATGCCATGTCAAAGCTGCCCTATCTGACTCATGGCTAATCTGGTACCTCACCCCATATAGACACCGGAAGTAGGTTATTGTGGGATGCACATAACCAGTAAATCCTCCACTAAGACAGCAGGAGAGAATGATTGTTCAGTCCCACATGCTGCTAATACAATTTAGCAGCAGACAATTAGGCTTTATGAGGGGGAGAAAAGTGACACAGAGCACCGAGTTCATCAAGACCGATACGAGCAGAGGATTACTGAGATCAAGAATTAATCAAATATTGGGGCAATAACAGAGAGGTGAGAAGGGTAGGGAAAGCGGATGGCCAGATTGCTCCCAAACTGGAGAACAGGAAAGGAGAGAGAGAAAGAAAGGAGGAGGGAGCATGAGACAAAAGAGTGACAGCGAAGGAAGCAGCGAGGAGGAAATGCAGACAGGCATGTTTCTATGGGCGCTCAGGACAGATTTGGGGTGAGGGAATCTTGCATCACCGCAGTGGGCCAATCAAAAGGCTCGGTTAAGATGTTCAAAGGGAGTGTCCTAGCAACAGCCGAGTAAATACCATAGCAGCAGCTGACAAAAAGCCTATAGGCACTAGCACATGATTCACAGACTCGTGCACTCTATTTAACAGGAGCTGTAGAGATCAATAAAGATGGAGGACAGTTTAGTGCATCACTGATAATGAATATACACATTTAACGCTTTCCATAACTCTCTCTCTCTCTCTCTCTCTCTCTCTCTATATATATATATATATATATATAT
>JAGKQL010005709.1:0-10742 GCA_018398635.1 Cyprinodon brontotheroides
GCGAAAGGCGACGGTTCAAACACAGAGGAGGGGGTGTTGGGGTGCAGCTGTAATTGGAACAGCGAGGCCTGTAGTTTTGCTGTTTTCGAATCACACAGGGATTGATTTGACACTTTTTATTTATGCAACTGTATTTGATCCGTGTTTCTGTAGATCTTTATCTATATATTAGTGAATGTGTGTGCGGTTTTATCATTTTGTGTGATGTTTGTGAGAAAGGCACAGCTCTGATCTCCAGACAGAGCAGTTAAAGAAAAAGAAGTGTGTGAAACATTTGAAGATTGCGCTCAATGTTCCCTGTATAGTTGATAAGCTTTGACATTTCCACATAAGTGAATGCCCCATTTTCTGTTTGCTACCTCTGACTCATATAATGAGGTTTTGAATCCGAATTAATCTATTTCAGAAAAGCTTGCTCTTTTTGCTTCGTGCTGTAAACAATGCAGGCATCAGTCTTCTGTCCTTATTTTGAAGAAAATGAAAAAGAGAAATAAAGCCACAGATGACTAATACATTAGACATATCCTGTCTCCAATACAACAATAAAAAGGATGACGTCATGAGATAAAACGATAATGATTTTAGGAAACAACAAAGTTTCAAATCTTTTTAAGTATTGTGAAAGTCAGTGAAATCAGTGCTTTATGTTATGAATGGGTGAGGGAAATTATTGTAATGTGCAGTCGTGATAATCTAAAAAGAAAAGGAGGCAGTGTGGAAGAAAGCAGAGACAAGTTATTCAGTGTACCATGTCCTCAGGTGTCCCATATCAATAATAAGTATATGGGGAAATGCCCACCCTGGAGTCCTGCCAGGGTCCTAAAAGCATTTTACATTTCTTTCTAGAAATAAATGCAAATGAGTAAACAATAACTAAACTTTTTATTTGACAACATGACTCATTGCACAACCATGAATATAGAAATAATAATTATGCACAGATAATGTTTTTATCCTGACGAGTCTGAAAACATTTTGTTTAGGGGTAAACAGATTCTCATTACTTTTTTTCACTAAATACTTGTAACAAAACCCACAAAGATGACCCACAGTTCTGTAAACTATCACTGCACATATAATTATAGATAAATCTGACAGTAAAGGTTAGCTTTCAAAATTCAAATTGATATCAACTAAACTGAAAACGTACGGTTAAGCACAACAGTGGCATTTGATTAACTTTTTAATTTAGTTCTATTTTCAGGCATAGCTGAAGCTAAAGAACCAATGCTCACCCAAAGCCACCTTGTTTGGGTAAACATAATTTTGTCTGAGTCGTCCACTTTGCATTTATTTATCACTATCTCTATGTTTCAGCTCTAAGTCATCAGCAAACCTCTAATCGCTGCATCACATAATTGAGGCAAAACACTGGTCTCCTCATCATGTTAGTGTTAATGAATATTTATTTGTCTTACAACAGGAAACACAATTTTTTTTGCAAAATGAAGAGATAGATTTGATCTTTAATAATGTTTAAAAATCTTAAATCTTAAATTTATGTTCAGCCATTCTGACTTAAAACAAATGCTAAACAAATGTATTTATTTTTTTATTTTTCCTACTTGCTTTGATTCTGTTTTATCTTCCCTGTATTTTAATCATGTAAAGCATTTTGCATTGTTCTTTGTATTGAATTGTGCTATACAAATAAATCAGCCTTGCCTTGCCTTGCCTAAAAAAATCAGCAGGTCCTGTTAATTTACCAGTGATATTTTTTTTCTTGAAGAATTAATTCTTGTTTTAGGTAATTACGGGGGAAAATTGCTGACAATGATTGTAGTTTTTGCTTTTTCTCCACCTCTGACTAAATCAGATAAAATTTCATGTTTTGACTTCAGTGTTGTTTAGGAAATTGTAGGTGAAGAATGACAAACAACCACATGGTGGAGAATTGGTTTTTTTCCCCAATATATTTCTGTTCCTTGATTGCATTTGTGTTGTGCTTTTCTTGCAGCCTGGCCCAGGTATCGTATACTGCGGGCGCTGGACACCGGCCAGTACAATTTAGAGATCTCACACGCTCAACTCTCAGATGACTCGCTGTACGAGTGTCAGGCCACAGAGGCCGCCCTGCGATCCAGAAGAGCCAAGCTCAATGTACTTAGTAAGTAAAATGATTCTGCAAGGCCAAAGTTCAATTCATTCATATTTTTCTAAAACATTTTTTTAAGTCAATCAATCAACAGTGGAGTAAGTGGAAGAATAGTCTATTAAATTCTTAGTTTGCATATTAACTGCATCGTTAGGATGGAGATTCTGCAAAAGACTCACAGTATTTTCATCCGGATCGAAGGATGTTAACTGCCAGCTGCAAATGCATCCAACTAGAGGAGGACTTCTCATGCTGTGGATCCAGCTCATCATTTTGTTCTTAATGGCCTCCATGAGGGGTGTTTGTTGCTGAGAGATAGCAAAAATATCAGGGTTCTCCAAAGCAAGTGTTTTTATCATTATCAACCCTTGAATCCTGAGCGCCCCCTTTCAAAGACGCTGGACCAATATATTTACACTATACATCCCAGTGATTCACGACCTGACTGACCCTTTCTTAAGGATTTTTTCTAAAGCCTTACCTAAAGATTATCTAAAGATTACCCCCATAGAATGTAATCTATGAGTTATAGATGTAAAATAGTGTATGGTGGCCCTGAAGTGCAAAACATACTAATTCATCTTCAAGCAAAACTACAAATTAAAAAGACACAACATATTAAAAAAAAAAACATTTTTATTCAGTTTATTTTTATCGCGGCAATTCACTACACACGTCATCTAAGGGCACTTTACATTTCTACCAGATCATATCGTCGAATGGATTTGAATTGAAGTTTTCTATCTAAGGAAAACCAGTTGATTACATCGACGCACATATGAAAAACACATTTTAAAAATGCAACAAAGATCCCAATGACATTAATTTGAAACAAATGAAATAAAACAATACAATATATTCAGAAACATAATGACATTAACTTGAGACTAATACAAATAAAAAATACAAAATTTCGAGAAACATAGCAACATATTTAAAAACAAACCGGAAGTCATTCAGCCTTTTCTGTTCAAACCTTGAATATGGAAGTATAGGCAGAATGATTTCAAATAGTGCCGTCGTCATTAAGGTCTCACTAATATCTACCTCTTCCAATTAGGTCATGCCATTGTGATTCTGAATATGTTGCATTTCTGCATTTGTATTTGTTTCAATTTAATAGCCTTGTGCGTTTGAATATGCCGTTGTGTTTCTGTGTCACTGGTTTTGAACATAGTGCATTTGTTATTTTGTAGCTGTGTTTAAAAATGTGTTGATGTGGTTTGCGCTGATAAAATAGTATTTTTACTGTACAGAAACATCTTTCTTTCAGGGTTATAGGTTCAAGTATTCAATAGCTTCATTAGTTTGCAAAGATTGCTGAGCTCTGGGCTGGTTCACTATTAAGAATATTTCAATATGATGTAAGGTAACAGTGACTGTTACAAAGCTCACCTCCTGAAACCTGCTGATGGTCTACTGTCTGCCATTGTGTCAGCGGCACTTGCAGAAAGAACCACACATATATTCTGAGCTCTCAGTTTTCAACAATCAAAGTTTCTTTTTATTTAGTTGAAACTGAATTCTGCACAGAAACTTTTTTCTACTTTTGCCTGCATAGAAAGAGGAGCTGCAGAAGCTTCTTGTCTGTCTTTGTGTACACTCAGGTACACAGAGGCAGCTCAACTTGTAGGATAGGAAGCTCTGATTAGTGCAGCTGGTTGAGATTTAAATCTTCTACCTGTTACTGACTCCCTGGAAAAAGACAATGACATTTTAACAGAGACACAAAAGGATACTGGGGACAAAAAAAATAAAAATCTCTTCAAAATCCTAGCCATCTCTTTGAATAATTCGCAGCCTGTGTTCCTGCAGCTGTAAATCATCCACACTGTTATTCAAGGAAAGAAGACTTAACAGGAAAAAGCAGTGAGGTATTTGTTACCTATTGGTCGGTTCACAGCTGTGCCTGGTTAACTGCTCGGCTCCCTAGTCTGTGACTCCAAACAACAGCATTCCATCCATCCTCAGTCAGTCGCCTTCCTCCTCCTTAGCTTAAAGTGATGCAGCTTTTCCTAAATTACCAGGAACTATTCTCATCTTTGCCAAAAAATCTGCATTGTGGATGAGTTTCCAAAGCAAGACAGCCACTGCAAATGGTGCAAAATAGAAATGTTCAATAAGTTTTAGTTGTGAAAGCTTTGTAGAACCATCGTTCTCACAGGGAATTTTGGACAGAAGACAATCTCGACATGAAATTGGAAAAAGAAGAGAGCAAGGAACACTCTCATGAAGTATGTTCTTGTGAAAATTGTAGTCTCTTAGAAAGACGCCAAGTCAAGTCATGAATCACTGGGCTGTATTGTGTAATCGATGAGTCATAGTAGCTTATAGGCAGGCAAAAGATGACATCCTGCTCTGTAACCTTTCCCCATTGGCTTTTTCAACGCCCAGTTAGTCATTAAAAGCATGATAAATGTGTATGTGAATGTCTTTCTCACTGATCTAACAAACCAGTTACAGTTGTTAAAATAAATCTGAAACCAGACTCATTTCATTGGCATCATTAGCAACAGAATAAATCTAAAAGGAAACAATTATGAATTAGAACAATGAAGCCTTGGCTATTAGTTCTCATATTTATTTTTTTTTATCTTAAAAACCTAACAACAGTTTTTTGTTGTTGTTTTTTTTCTTTTTTAACACATTAGTACGAGCCTATTCTTCAGTTAAAAGCATCAACAATAAACCGGGACTCTGAAAATAGGGATTTGCATCATAGTATATTGTGTTGTCTGCTGAGAAATTATAAAGAAAAATGCAAGTACACCATAAATTAAAGTGCAATTGTTTTTTTTTTAATATTTTTTTTTTTCAATATAGCTTATTAGGACCCTATCTTACTTCTTCAATTATTCTTTGGGTCGTAGAATGTTCAGTGTAGATAACTGCCCAACCATTATAAAAATGCATAAAACAGCTTATTATTCTTATAGGAATGCCAACAACTTGTGTTGTATTTATACCAAGTTCCCCTAGAATATAATGAGATATTAAATCAGAAGAAAGGTTAGAAGTCAGAAAGTTAGAATCTCCTGGGGAAAATGCATGAAAGACCTTTTGGACTTTGCAGAGGGTGACACTGCACTTTGCATTTGATTGGTTAAAAAAAGAAAATTCCACTACGTAAGTGTTAATTTTATTTGTAAAGAAACTATAAGAGGCTAAATTCCTTTGACCTATGGGGAAAAACTGTAGTGTGTGCTCAGATGTGGCTGTTCTTTAAACCTGAGTGCCCTTGCATTAGAGTCAAGAGTATGGATTTGTGTGTCTGTCCTGCAGTCCCCCCTGAGGATCCGGTGGTGGAGGGAACGCCGGAGCTGCTGCTGATGGCTGGTACTGCATTCAACTTGACCTGCGTAACCCGCGGGGCCAAGCCTGCAGCTCACATTCAGTGGACCAAAAATGCCGTCCCTGTGGAGGGAGCACACCACTCAACGGTGACTCAAACACATCCACCCCCCTACACACACACACCCCACACACCCTTAATGCATGAACATATAAACACCCAGACTTGCACAGGGGACACAAATTTGTAAATCAAGATCAAGGTTTATTGCACTGAAATATTCACAAATGGCAAACTGCTTTGAGACAATCTAAAACATAAAGGAATACTCACAGAAAATCAAGATGAACCATCTTTAGATTTAGAAAGACAACTTTCTAAATGCAAACCAGGGACAAAATTTGTGCCTTTAAATCAGACATTTATTATATAACCATTTTTTCTTGCTGCTGTAATTGGGTTGATGAATAAGTGAAATGCATGATTTGCAGTTAAAACTAATGAAATAGGAGAATGCCCCTTAAATTTTTAAAAGGGGTCAAATTTTAAATGAAAAGGTAACATTCAGCTAAATTTCTCCCTCTCACTACCTATCTTTCATTTAAGTTTAGTGTTGAAGTATAACTTTGCTGTGTTCTCGCTTTGACCAAATAAGGTTCTCCCCAGCTGTTCAACACCTCTTCTGTTGCAACAATTATAAATTCCAGTCTTATCTATCATCTGAAAAAGATAGTTCCTGAGAATGTGCAAAACAGCTTTTGCCACACTCTGTAATTTGACAGCGTTTAATACTATTGTATATTAGCTTCATGTTTAAGATAATGCTGTAATATTGTCACATCTTACTGGAAGCAGAAAAGATGCAGATACGAGGGATATATGTACATAGCTGTGCGCATACAGAATGTATTACAAAATAAAGGGTGCTTTGCACAGTTGGAAGGAATCATGCAGACAAAATACTGATCCCTGTCCACTTAATATACATCACCAATACTCCAGAGGCTCATGCATTTTTTTTCTTACCCTCTTCCTCGTCAATTGCGATACAAGCTTTTCTTTGACATCACAATTACTTCCCAGATTGAAATCCCAACCTGCAAACTTCAAAGCTTCCCTGAGGTTCATATTATACAGACTAATTGCACAATTTTAGAGGTGTGTGCACATCTGTCCAGAACCACAGTCCCTTTTGTAATTTAAATTTGAGGGTCTGAGGATGACAACTCGTTCTTTGGAGGATGGGGCTGTGTGTATAGTTGCTGCATGGATTAGAGCTCACTGGTCGCTCTGCCAGTTTTTTGTTGGCACAATGAGGTTGTAGCCACTTTATAGGGTCTCCAGGTCTCCCTCGAAAAAGAGATTTTATCTCAAGGGACTTCCTGGTAAAATAAAATAAAGGTAAAATAAAAAAATATAATAGAATGAGGCAACTGAGGCCTCCACCTTCCGTTCTTGCATGGCCAATCCCAGTTGGAGCTCCTTGCTTTTCAATGAAATAAAACATTCTTGTTTCAGAATTTAGCACTCTTAACTTCGCCATGTTTATTAGATTTTTGCCATAGTGTACCTGTTGGGTAACTATGGAGGACAAGAACAGGTTTCCTCTGATGTCACATTTAGGCTACATCTGTAATCCTGATGAAATTAGACTGGTTAAAGATAAGGCGTGCAGCATTTTTTAAAATCTTCTTCCGTGAATTCTTTGGAAAATTTAATTCTATTTTGGCTAGGAATAGTACTGCACAAAATTATTAAGTCCCGGGGTCTTTTTTTTCAAAAATACAAAACAAAAAATAGAAGTAATCTGGGTAAACAGCAACTGCACATATACCAATAAAGGATGAAGTTTACATAAATCATGTGTAAATAGTGATTAATAAGAGATGTGCTTCATGCAGCTTAATTTGGAACCAACTTTATTTTTCTGCAGATGCATTGTTATGCAGCAGACAGAATTTATCCAAAGTACAATTAAACCTGGAGAGACTCACACACACACAGAAGAAAGAAGCAATTAGAGAGATTTATTGATGGGTCTGACAGTTCTTTGGGACTCGAAAACCGGCAGAAGACACAGAAGCTTAGACTAGTGATGAGTTTGGATAATCATTTGAGATTAGGATTAGATATGTTTTCCCCTTTGGATCCGGACACTGGTGGTGGATTGGAGAGCAGAAGAGAAAGAAGCCAGAAGGAGATGATATGGAGGAGGGTTGAAGTTCAGTTGAACACCAGAATAGTCTGTGACTGAGAGCTTAAAAAAGAACCTTGCAGGGTGGTTGGCTGAAGAGGAATAAGGACTTGATGGTGATTGGCTGGCGCATGATGAGGTGCTTAATTGCAAATGAAGCTTAAATGAGTCTTCCTGTTCGAATTTCCCCCTAAACCTTATATAAAACCCATTACAGAAGAAACTTTAAATGGTAACCTGTCAATAACCTAACAGCTAACAGGTGTTTGAGATCAGCAAAAAACACAAAACGCAAAAAAATATACCATAAAATCTCAACTGATCTTCATTTGCCTCGTTATAATATTTGATTAAATAGCCAATAGTATATTTTTTATTACAGAGCTGAGTGCGTCATAGATAACCCCAGGTCATAAACAGACGTAGACAAAGTAACAGCAGCTAAACTCATTTATTTTTTTTCAAAGCTGATTTGTTTCCAAGTACGAGTAAAAAACAGCCAGGGGTTTTTGAAAAAAAATCATCTTTCTTCTTGGCATGTGATTGATTTTGTTCTTTCATCTCTAAAACATGAAAAACTTAGGAATTTAAGCAGTTTCCAGGCAACAAAAAAAAACTAATTGGTGGTCAAACATCAGTAAACAAGTCCACAATATCCAGCTCTGAATACTTTTTTTTAAAATATATCCAAAGGAATAATGAATTGAATAATGTTTTATCCGTCATTAACTGGGATTTGTCTTATAATTTATTATTGGGTACTGAATAGTACAAATTAGAAGTTGGGAGATGTAGGAGAGAAAATCAGGAGCATTGATTAATTAATTATTTGGTGATAAATATTTTACAGTTGCAGAGATTTAATCAGATGCACAAGATTAAAAGAGGACAAAAATCTATATTTTATTAATTGGTAATCTATTTAACATCAGGGATTGTTTTGTCCATCCTATCAATGTATTTATATAACACAAAGAATTATAAACCTTTATTCCCATTTACGACTGGTCAGTTTTTTTTTAATGGTATATTAAAAAACACATCTAACAATCTAAATAAGGAGCTATAAATTGGATGGTCAAAAATTATTTGTGTACAATGAGTGGATGTGTTAAACCAACTTATTGTTGCAAAGTGTCATTTGTGACCCTAATGACTGCAGAAATGTAAGCATATTAAAATTGCTGGTGCAACATGGTTTTACAGTAATATGTGAAAGATCCACTTCTAAAAGGAGAATGGAGGTAAAACAGATCAAACAAGCATGTTTTAAAATGCTCTTTTCAAAATGTTTTATCATAAAAAATAATGAAATTGTTGGGGTTTTGTGTCTTTAGCTATTGTTGCAAAACATAAATTAAAATCATAAAGAGATTCGATGTAAACAACTTGGTTCAGTGCCATCAGCATGAATCCAGTTGTACTGTAAAGACTTCAAAGAGGTTTAAGAGAGCATTAATTCATAAATAGCACAGCAAACACTAAGAAACACAGCAGAGGACAGATTTGACGGACTGGAGACAGAAATCAAGGAACAAGCAGCAAAAAGTTTGTGAGTGAGGCAGAGGTTCAGCAGCTTCTACAACCATTGCTCAAACCATACAACCAAAGCTACAATGGAATAGATTTCAATCAAATCATATAGAAGTGAATTTCCAAATCTGAATTCAACTAAAGATTTATGGTGAATATTTTTTTCAGGTATGCTTCCTTACAGCTGTTAAAAGAAAGCTCTGTCTCTACACCTTGGAGCTTTCTCTCTCCGGTTCTTTTTCCTGAAAAGAGATCATTCTAGACAAACTCTTTTAAATAACACTTAATAACTTATATGTTTTAAATAACCAGGAAACATGACAACAGATCAGGATAGAAATTGTAATCTTACTCAGATCAGAGAAGTTGCTTAGAGCTACAGAAGGCAGCTGCTTACCAGCCGGGCTCACCTCTCGGGAAGCGGTCCCAATAAACAGTTAAAGAAGCATTTATACACCTCCAGTCTGGCACATCTTTACATCATATACCTTAGCAGATGAGTAGATATCCATGACTCCAGCCTTATCAAAATATTACACTTTTTTCTTAGCATTCTCAAATCTTTGCCACGTAGAGAATGAAGATTATAACTGTACATCTGGACAGAGGAACTGTCCTAATTATATAAACTACTGGGAATAAAATCAGTTCTGAAACGCAACAGCCACGTAATATTAGGGTGTAATAAACTCATACATCATCTATGATAATTATCCTAACACATCTAACTGGGTTTTGAGCTATTTTGCAACAAACTTTTGGCATTTTTTAGTTGTGCAAAGCTGGTTAGAGATGCACCAAAAAAGAAATACGACTGTAGCTACAATCATAAACATGGTTCTGCCCAGTCTGGACTCAGAGGAGCTGCATAAATGTGTAATAAACATTTGTAACACAGTGTAAGAAGAGAATTTCTTCAAATTGATTCAGATACAGGATTTATCAAAAGAAATACAGTACTTCCATACAGTTTATATCAATTGAGCTAAAGTATTTTTTAAATATTTGGTATTTTTTATTAAGATCCTCGTGAAGGTTGAGAGATCAGAATAATGATTACGAGATAATGAAATAATGAGTAGCTCTTCAGCAGCCACCTAATGTTTTATTCTAATGACTTTGAAACATGTTGCTTTTTTGAATAACTAAAAATATTTTAGTTCTTTTTTATTGTGCTTGTAGGAGCATTGTTTTATGAGTAGGCATCTTATGTTCTGATCTTAAGTTGATGTATTTGATTAATGTAAGAGGAGCTGTTTCCAGAGACCAAAACATGGCATATCAGAAAACAAACATGTTTCTGTGGTTTTTCCATTTTATTTTATTTATCTTGTTGCTCAACTTTAGTTGGAGGTCATCTGAAATGTTTACTGCCTAAGGGGCTTTTAGAGCTCGTATTGCCTCAGGCTGAGCGAAGATTATTCAGGTATAGAACATGCCAGCCATCTGTATACATAAACATGAAGTAGATGTATAGTAAATGAAATGAAAGCATGAAAGAAATATTGAAGATTCAATCTTTATGAACAGTTTAACAGGTTTGCATGACTTACCTGCAGAGGTATATTTTCTTCATGTTCATGATCACACACTCTTCTGCTTCTGACCCCTGTCCTTCCTTCAATCTT
>JAGKQL010005710.1:0-10780 GCA_018398635.1 Cyprinodon brontotheroides
ATGTATATAAGAAAATTGGTTCTAGCATTGATCCCGGTGGTACTCCTCAGGGCACCCTTGAGCATGAGGAAAATTTGTCATCTTCATTAGAGTTTCAAAGTTGCATCTTGCTCCAACCCAATCATCCATGTCCAAACAAAAAGCTAGTTCATTTTTAGAGAACTTGCTCTAATTGACATTTTCTTTTGCCCACAGCTGTTCGATCGTGTTTTGGTCCAGAGCAGAGGGAAGGGTAGTTAAGTTTTTGTCCCATGTCTCAACCCTCAACCCCAATTGGCCGTTAAATTGGCTGTGGGTAGGTCACTGTAAATGTAGTCCTGAATCAAGCCCTTAACTAGACTGACGTGGAAGGGGATTCTTGCAAAGCCACTCTAGCCACTCTGGTTTAGGGACATGTTTGGCCACATTCCTACAGCTCTAGTTTTTTGAGCAAGTCAATTGTGGTCTCTGAAGTGTGTTTGAGTTAATTACAATACCTGAATACAGACAATTTTTCAAATGAGATCATGCTCTGTTTTAGTATATCAGTACAGTCATTCATCCTTCTCTTTAACTCCCAGACAGCAGAACTCCTTCAGCCCCCCAAAAAACCATGACTTTCCCAACTCAGTGCTTGAATATAGAGATGACACAATTGTATTTTTACTCTGTAGTTGCTGCCACACAGGCTTGACACAATCTTGGTCTCATTGGAGTCCTAGATACGACTGCAGTAATCTATGTCCTGTGATGACCTCTCCCAAATTGTAGGTGACTGCAGACAGTGCCGCAGACAGGAGGCCTCTGATAGGTCAAATCTACATCCGCTTGCCGGCTTATTTTGTTTGTATGACCGCAATTGCGAAAAACAACTCATGAGGTTGGACCAGCTAGAAGAGCGAGGCGCGCAAGAACACTTAGACCCTTTTTCCACCTGGATCCCCACTCTTTTTTGCCTAGTTCGTAATTGTAACGCTTCAAAATTGAGCATACATCAAAAATGTCTGTTTCCAGCTCACTGCGACCCATTGCTGCAGAGAGTATAACCAGCCCTTTTTTATAATTTATTTAAATGCAGTTTGGCAAACCAGGTTTTCCTGCTTTAGAACATCTGATTCTGATGTGTGCAGTTCAGCACCAGCCTGTTGATTAGCTATGAATCAGCAACAGCCTGTTGATCAGCTATGGATGGAAATCAGCTGTGCTGAAGCAGGGAAACCTGTAAAGCAGCCCTGGAGAGATGACTTTGGGCAGGACTGCTCCTTTCAGAATGAATAGGCTAAAGTAATACAATTTGTCCCTGTGATTTAATCGTTAGAACCGCAAAAAATAAATAAATAAATAAAAACAAAATGATGTATTCTGTACCTTAAAGGCACGCAATGTTCCTTTTGGCCACTAGGGGTATAGACCTGTAACTGTCCGTATTTTGCTTCTACTAAACATAGAAAATGGTAACAAATATATATGACTATATACTAGGAGCAAAGTACGGTAATGGTGAGTTCGCACAGCTCTTCGAACTGCCCAAGTAGAATGGCAAGGAGTTTTTATTTCGTGCTGCAGCTCCTTCTTGTCAAACCAGGAAGTTCGTCTTACCTTACTTGAGTTGATTGCACACAGATAAGCTGCATGCTCACGCTCAAACAGCTGATGAAATGAAATCGCCTCCGCTCTGATCGGCCCTTTAAATTACGTGACACCATTGAACGCGAACATACAGACGCCAACACATCGCGGCAGTCGACATTCTGATCCAACAAGCAAAAACTACACTGTTTACATTCAACAAACATGGAGCAGCTCTGCAGTAGAGAGGGGTTTTCAAAGTATGAAAGGGGGAGCCGCTCCAAAAAAGAAAAGAAAATAATTGCTTTTATTTTAGAACCATCTCATCTTTTAAAATGACACTATCTGAATAAAATTTAACACATTTTAAAACATTTCCTCCCATTTTAATTATTTTATCGGGGCCTTTGTATGGCAAATACGCCCTTTTTTCATTTTTCTAATGATAAGAACAACACCAAACTCACTTTTCAACTGTTTTCTCAAACAAAAGTTACATCTGAGATTCTGAGTTTAATTTTGGGAGATACCAACATTGTTTTCAAATCTTAACAAAAACATTTTGATCAGATCTTCATTGAGAGCTGTGGAAATTCAGTCCCTATACTGACAGCCAAAAGTGCGCAAGTGACACGTCACTCATCCTCTGTTTCAAGTCCATGTCACAGCTCAGCTCAGCCAGAGCCTCTTCCTCTCCTGCTGAAAGTCCATCTTTGAGTGTCACGGGGAAGGAAAATGGGTTTCTCACCCACTGGTTTGCCATTGTCTCCAAAATACTCTCCAAACTGCTCGCGCATCCCCTCCAAATGCGCGCAGACAGCCTGCTGTAAAAACTCCACCTTCAGCCCCGCTCTGGCCAAAACATCCTCTAAGGTGGGAAACATTTCCACTGATCCCCGCTCCACACGCGCACCCCACAGTTCCAACTTGGTCCTAAATCCATATTTATTTTTTCCCTCTCACCGCGCCTCCCCTAAGGTGCTCTGGCGCCCCCCAGGGGAGGCGCGCCTCACACTTTGAAAACCGCCGAGACAGATAATAGAGCGAAAAAATATAGCACACTGACTACGCCCTGGCTTCCTTCCATTTTGCTCTCTATTGTTTACTTTCCTGATTTTTGTCACAATGGTGACATCATCAATGCTAACCTAGCATGATGGTCAGACCAGAAGCACAGCCACAGGGGGTTAAAGGCCACACAGCTGCCAGCAAGGGGTTAGACCAGCTTTATTAGCCAATGGGAAGGGAGCCAAATGCTAATTGTTAGCGGGTCAACCCATGTTTGAAGAACACGCGTTAACCTGCTGTTTTCTTTGGGGAAAGAGGCTTTAGTGATTTAGAGGAATTATCAGTCAAGTAAAGGTTACTGGGTAACTGTAGTTGATTGCTATCCACCTCTGTATACTAGTTTCTTTGGTCACTTCTGGCAGCACTGGGGATATATGATAATTTAAAGAGGCCTACCAGAGCTGAAATGAGTTGATGGGAGGCGTGTGACTGTTCTGATCATCTGAATATTGATGGCAGGGATCTGTACATGATTAAGACCCCACATGGATAGTTAGGCCAGCCCTAACATTAGCTCACTGTAAACTGTAATGAAACAAATACAACACATCCCCTACATGTTTGTATTTTACTATCAGTCGTGAATATCTCTTCACAGTTGCTCAAACCTTTAATCTTTTGCAAACCTCATCTGCACCGTTTTTTTTTCTGCTAGAATGAGGCCAGGTCAACAGGATGTATGACCTGAAAGAATTATCGGTAAATCTGGGGTGAACCAGGGAGAATACAACATTCAGTGGGCAATCCCCTGATCATAGAAGAGCATTAGCAGGCCTGACTCCCTTTCATCTTCTAAGAGACTGTCAGCAGCACTAACATGCATTTTCTCACATTAAAGTTAACAAAGCTCAATCCTTCATTCATGCTGTTATATCTAAGCAGTTTGCTGATGACACTTTACCAGGAAGTCTACCAGACTTTGAATTTGACATATCAAGATAGAAGCAAATATTTTTGGACCTGTATCTGACACAATTTGTATGGAGGTTGGTTGAGATCCCAAAGGCAGAGACAGGGAGGCAGAGGTGAATCTTGTAGATTTAATGAAAAAAAACAGAGGCAGACAACCAAAAATCCAAAATACTAAAAACCCCAAAATCCAGAAAGCATAAAGGAAAACTTATGTGGAAAGCCAGGGATGAGGGAAAAACAAAACAACAAAAAGGAACCAGCACTGAGTGACTGCAGAGGTGGAGTATATAAGGGGAACAGAGCAAAGGACGGACTAATGAGCTGAATAAGGAACAGGTGTGAGTAAAACTAACTAGAAGGAAGCCAAGGGGAAAGGAAACATGTGCAACAGAGAGCAACTAAATATAATGGAAAATAAACCAAAGATCAGTATAACAGAATAACTAATAACTGAAAACTAAACACTCTGAGAGTATTGTGGTTTATTTAACTAAATCTAAGCCACAATGCAAGTAGAGCATGGTCAGGCTAACCCCCTTCTAATATTTCCTGGTTTCTAAAGATAACTTTAGTAGCAACGCCTTTCAAATTCTGATTGTGAATGAGTATGAACCTTCTTTATAGTTTTTATGTAGAGCAACACATTTTTGCAGAAAATTATCTTTGAACCAGTCTTTTGCTTTCGCTACAAAGTCTTCTGACTATGATGCAAGATAATTGTCAGAAGCTTAGAACATTGAACCAAGAAATCAAGTAGACGGTCAGGGTAATTGAAAACAAAGTGTTTATTAAATAACTCAGCAAGCAGTTGCGTGTCAGCAGGGACAGGTTTTCTGGATACTCTGGTAAAGTTCAATCTGAGCTCAGAAGACAGAATGAAGTCCGGATGGTTTGTTCCAACGTTTCCTTGCGGCGGAAGCCACTTCCAGAGTTCCGGGAAAGAAGCAGAGTAACGATGAGCAGAAGCCAGAGCATGCAGAGCAGCATAAGAACACAGAGGGATAATCCGAAGGCAGAGTCGAGCAGGAACAGGTTTCCAGGCCAGAAGATCAGAAGACCAAAAGGAGGAACAGTGTCTGCAGTTCAGGATGATGCCCGGGCCATTCCAGTTCGTGGAACTGGTCCCTCGCACTGCAGCTCTTCTCCTTCAGCTGTAAGCAGAACAATATTGAGGCAGAGAAGATGCCAGCATGAACAACATGCTGCCACAGCAGGATAGCTGTCCAGCATGCATCCTTCTCATGTGGGCCGGCCCAGCCCAGTGTTAGCATGTCCTATTTCTCCAATCCAGGGTGGGCTTTCAGAGTGGGAACTTTCTGCGACACCAGTGTTACCACCAAGAGGTTGGCAAAACACAACGCTGATGCCTCCTCATCAAGTTCCACACTACAATGATTCTTCTCCCTTACCTTGATAGTTGAATGCCATCTAATGTCATGATCTTGGTGCTGATGAACAGCTCAATTGCTCATTTACCTCTCCTATGTGGCAAGTGCTGCATCTTGTCAGCTGACCGGCTGGTATCAACCTTGTTCTCTGAGCATGGACATTACTCTAAACCAGACTAACCTGCCTCGGACGCCTTAGCTGCTGGTGCTGCAGATCTGCAGACCATCTGACGTAGCTTTATCCCACTGTCTGTCTTGCCTGATTGCTTGGTCTTTCTGTTCTGAGTCATTACATCTATTGGCATTAGATATAATGGATAGTAAAACACAAGGGATCGCTGTTTCTCTACTAGTATTCTTGCATTTTTGCAAAGTGGTAACTTTGTAACTTGTATCTGAAACTTCTAAACTTGTATAGGTGTTACATGTATGTATAAAAAGGAAGAAATACACATTTTATATTAATTTATGTCTTAAATTTACAAATACAGACACCTACAGTACATCTTTTTATTCACAGTTATCTTAGCCATAGGGCTGGACATAAATGCACAGATTTTTATTTATGAAAGATATTTAGGACATTTTTTATTTCTTTCAAAGGCATTTTAAATGAAAGGAGTTGTTTTTACTCCCTTTTGGAAGAATTATTATTTGTGTCAATTTTACTATTTTTAGGAAAAGGGCTATGTGTATAATTCTTCTTCCACTCTACAGGTAAATCCTTAGAATGCCAACAAAGTGCATGAACGATTATGGTTGTAATGTCAGGTAAAAGGCTCCTGAGGTATAAAAGAAAAATGCTTCAGCAAGGAACTGTAAACAATGGCTTTTTACTGCAGATGTGTGACCTTTTAAAGGTAATCTTCAGTGACTTGCAGCCAATACAGAAGCACAGATAAATTAGGGGGTCCCTCCCTCTTATCTAAGAGTGCCAGTGATGCAAAGGCGGGTCTTTATTTTGCTGTCTGTGACCTTTAGATGTGGTTTTGCCCACATCAGTAGTGATGCATATCATAGAGCGAGTGAAAACAAATTTGTAAAAGCAGGCAGGATCCCAAACAGACAAAGTTCTCCAATAGGTTAGCTGTATAGAGGCAGGAGAGGTAAAAACTTTTAACTTAATAGATAAAACTCAGGGTTGTATTGTGTTGATATTGGAGTATGCTGACTGTCGATCGCTTATGCCCCTCCCACCACAGAATGACGGATCGATCGAAGAATGACAGCAGTGAGGAAATAGAGGGGGATTCAGGATTTACATCGTCTGCTAAAATGTTCATATATATATATATATATCTACCCTCCCATCGATGATAAAGAGACTACAAGCTGACAAGGACACCAGTTCTTGTTTAGCTGCTTGGAAGTTAAAAGATTTGCCATCTCTCCTTTTTGCTCTGTCTCCCTCTCTTTTAGCAGATTTCAGAGCAAAGCATACAACCTTTGTGAATTATTTAGTTTATTGACCTCTGCAGGGATTTAATATGAAGGTCGTTTCCTGCTGGCAGAGCGAGAGCCGGTGGGGTCCTCAGGTGACACGGCCAAGGTCGCCCGTCTCCCTCCAGTTAATAATATATTTGTCACACGCAGTGTGTTAGCCCCCGACACAGCACTACTGCCTTCCACTTGATTAGTGCAACTGGCGGACACCACAGATAATAAAGTAGAAACTGGCTTAGGAATGTGTCAAATGTCCCAACTTTTGCAGCCCCCCTCTCACACACACACACGTAACAGCAACATATACACACAAATTCACACCCACCCCTCTTTCCGTCCTCACCCCTCTCTGCTCTTGCTTTGTGTTTCTTGATGAAGGTCAAGGAGATGCTGAACAGACAGAACAGCCTGGGGGCCACGGAGAGTCTGGCTGCAGCACCCGGTGCAGTAGGTACCAGCAGCCAACCTCCTCAAGTCTGCATGCAGTCTGCTGGAGTATCAGAGGGTGCAGGGGAGTGAGCTGACCAGAGACATAGGGGCCAGTGGCTTGCAGCATCTGATGAAGACGGGGAGGCAGCAGAGAGCTGCTGGTCTCTGACCGCCCCTGTCACTGCTAATAGTCCGAGAGAGCTATGGGGCCTTATTAGTGCCGGCATTTGGCCGAGACAAAATGGCGCCCCCAAAGGTGAAACTCAGTGAATTACGCTAAGTGGAAGGAAGGAATTTACAACGGGGGTGGGGGTATGTTCCATTGGGTAGGTAGATTCTGGCAGAGTGGTGTGATGAAGGTAGTGGCTTATGTTGGGCTGGAAGAGTCAGGGTTTTAAATCTGGCAGCTCTGAACATGCCATGAGCGCCGCATCATTGATTTATTTGCATGAGTGGCTGTACTAATGGGGAGCACAGGAAGCCCAGGCATGACAGGATGGTGGCAGGAAAGGTGCTGCGGTCAGGGCTGGGCTGCAGGCTGTCTCCTGGTCGAGGCACAATCAGTCAGACAACTCCCATAAAACTACAGACAAATAACCTTATTGGGATTTTTTAAACAGACAGCACAGAGTAAAGCATAAATGTGAAGTGGAAGGGAAATCAAACAAATATAAATCAGAATGAACTGAAAAAAGTTGATGTATTTGTAGAAAATATGTAGCTATTCTGTGAAGGCCTCAGAGGTCTTTTAGAGAATATTTAAGAACAATAAACAACAAGCAGAGAGTACTGGTTAATCAATCTTCTCATAATGCAAACTCACAGAAACATGGCTGCATATGAAAACTGACAGGTAAGAATCAGCCAAGATGTACATTGAAGCACTGGAGGAGCTGGAGAGATTGACATGATTCATGCAAATCACATATTTGGTCTTTATTTAAGAATGGGAAGATAAGCTACAAGAATGAGAAGCAGAGAGCTGCAGTTCTATGTTTTGGCCACAGGTGGCAGCACCATTAGAAAACTCCGTAACGCCTCTTTAATAAAATGGAGAAAGAAGAATGAAAGAGACTTTTACATGAATCTCTGTCTTCACTGAAATGTAGAATGTAGAGCATCTTGTGAAGTTATACTTTGGCATCAGATTCACAAATACGTCTTTTAGCACAACAGCATCAAATGATCAGACCCAGAACTATGTATGGAAAAAAGCATGCTCCAAACATTCTTTCTGAAACAGGTTGTGGTATGATGACTAATAATAATTTTTATTAGTAATTTTTCAACTTCATTCTCATAATGAAGTGACTTTTTAATGTTACAACAATATTCTCATATTGTTATTGTCAGGGTTTGGTTGAGAATTGAGGACCCATATACAGAGGCTGAGAGGCAGAGGCGAGTTCTTGCAGTTTTTAATGACTAAACACAGGTAACAGAGGCAGGAATTCAAAATCCAACTTAAAATGTAAAACTTAACCAGAACCATGGAGACATCAGTGGATAAGAGCACATGGATTCAGGGAAAGGCGAGGAGAGACAAGGTAAGACAAGGAACCACACAAGGAAAGTACACTGAACAAAGAGAGGACTAACGAGCAGATTGGGAGCAGGTGTAAAGAGAGCAGTCTAGGAAGGAGTCAGGGAAATGGAGTATACAAGAGGGTAACAGAGGGCAACAAATAAAAACCAAATAACTCAAATATATCCAGAAAATACTGCAAAATAGGAATTAAACCAATAAAACTAGAAACATGGAGCAAAGTAAAACATAACAGATCCAAGACTGTGACCGTTTTGACTTTATTCTGGTATTAAAAAATAAATAAATCTCTAAAGAGCCTGTTCTCAATACTCTGTCGTACTATGAATCTAGATCCAAGCAAATAATTAAAGGTATTAGCAGGGAGGATATAAACAATACAAAAACAATAAAGCAGGGAACAGCTGACAATTGTAAGCAATGAAAACATCTGATATAGCAAATACCAGATAACAGTAAAAACATTAAACAGTGGAAAACAGGAACATTAAAGGATGGTGACATTTTTTTTATTTCATAATTCTAATTAATTACTCTTTATGTAAAAATATGTTAAAAGTTTATTATAGTTTAGCATAAGTTTTTCTTTAAACCAAACACGATAAATAATAAATCCTAAATGTTAAAATCTTTACGTGTTTCATCGTGATGTAAAATCACAGCTGCATCATGCGACGACCAAATAAACCAGTTTAGATTCGTGAAATCCAGCAGACCAAACCAACAGCCTCTCAGTGGATGTAAAATGATTCCAGCCGGAGCTGATAAAGCTGATATCATCCCAAATTAAACAGCGAAGAACAGATCAAGATGGGAGGTGAAATCTGCCAGAGCGTTAGCGTGATTTATGAACGCAGAACCTTTTCTCCCTATGAGCAGATTTGTTGAGTCTATTAATGACCCCTCTGTTCAGGACCTTTCCTCTCCACTCTGAAGGGCCCAGCTTCATCCATAACTCAGACGCTTCCTATCATATAAATCATTGTTCGTCTCCTCGTCTTTCCTCTGCCATGACAATTAGGCTTGCCGTTAGGACTCGTGTTTGCTAATCCAGATTAACTCTTCCCACCTGTGTTTCTGCAGAAGGTGTGAGGAGGATTAATGGACGCAATATGCTACAATATTTGAGGCTGAATCACTGCAGTAACTTCTAGTTCAGATACTGTGTCTTCAACAGCTTAGGGCAAAGCTTCATCTCCAACCTGTAGAGTCTGGTGAAAATATTCACCTGACTCTTTCAAAACATGATCCAGTGTAGAGCATGGGTGGAAAAAGATAAGCTTTTGTTAACGTTTAGCAAATAGAAAATTGTAAATTGTTTGTTAAGTCCAGGTGGGCAAGAGTTTTTCTGTCCCAGTCTTCCTTTGTTAGTTGATCCAAACTCATGACGCTCTGCTGAACTGGCATCAGAAATACCAACAGATGAGTCGAATGAACGAACTAGCATTTTAACGTGGGAAGCATGCTGCTCTGTCAGGCTGTTTATTGTAATAAGTGGCCATTAAACGGGTGTTATCCAATGAAAATAGCATACAATTGAGAAGCCAATGTGAGCTATTTGTGTAAAAGCTCAGAGTGAAGGTCGCTCATGGTTCAAAATCTACCCAGCATTTGGTTATAGGTTCCAACTAGATGGTATAACTCCGCGGGCGTTTGGGTTTGTCCTTGTAGTTGAGCATCATTCCTCCAAACAACGGGTGAGGGATCTGCTGGGCCTTGAGTTTTGGCGCTTGTGTTTCTGTCATGATTGGTTCTCAAAGGAACCCCAATTATGCAGAACACCACTAGCGGACACAGGGATGAAAAGTTTAACAAGTTTATTTTGCACAACACACAGAATGTACTGACAGGTTAGGACTTGCGGGTTCTGGTTTTCACCAGTCTCGTGAGAGACAGAGCTGTTATGGACTGCTGACAGGATTTGATTTCAAGGAAGCACTGATGATAGTACCTTGAGGGTTCTTGAGGTTTCACTTTAGGAGGTGCTGTTGGTTCTGGAGAAGAGTTTATCAGCAGAGTCCGTTTGCTGCTTCAGCGTCTCACGTCTAATTTGAACAGACCTTGGCTTTGGTTTCTCAGTTCTAGTCCAGAGCTGCTTGGAGGTTCTCAGAGAATCTTCAGGGTTTGGCTCGGAGGGTCGGCTCGGCAGGTTAGCTCTTCCTGAGCTTTCACGGAGGAGACACGGGTTTCCTGGAAACACAGAGAAAGTGATTAGAATCCAACCTGGATTCAAAGTCATGGAGATAACACAAAGATCTAGGCTTTAGCGCTGACCAACTGGAACAACACTGCGGCGTTGAGGCAAGGTCTGAAGACAGCTTATATAGTGGATCCTCTGATGATCTAGATGAGCTGCAGCTGTGCAGAGGGCTCCCTCAGAGGATCCACGGCGGACTCTGCTGGAGAAAGATGGGATTTTCTCCAGCTCCCAACAGTACCCCCCCCC
>JAGKQL010005711.1:0-10591 GCA_018398635.1 Cyprinodon brontotheroides
CTGTCAACAACTGATAGCATCAGTGCCCTGTGCATCTTAAAGAAGCAGATTAATTTCTACAAATGGGCTCTATGCACAGCTCCACTACTTCCTGAACTTCAGCAAGCTCCTTTGTTTCCTGTCTTTCATTAATGGACAAAATGATTAATCCAAATGTGTCTGGCTGGTTATTGAGGTTGTTTTCTTTCTAGCCCTCATATGACTTCTGTATACACTTTGGTTTTCTTGTCTAGGTAGATCTTTCTCCCTACTTTTCAACTGTTGTCTCCATCAGTGTTTCTTTCTTCTTCCACTCATTTAATCTTCTTTCAGTTTTCCTATCTTCTTCTTCCTCCCTTCTCCTGTCTAGTGTTTTATATTATTCTAAAACAAGAGACATAATATAATCAAAATCCCTTACAAAAATTGTGGTGTATAAAATGAAAACTTACAATTGAAAAATTAAAAAAGATTTTTGCTTTACACACCTATTGAATATGTGTCATTTTTATGAGTTATCTCATCATACATATCAATGTTATTATGATTGTTGTTATTATTATCTGAGCTGAAGAAATATAAAAAATGCTAAAACCACACAATATTCGGAGCTACAAGCAAAAAACACCATGAATGAATATTGAAAAGGTGGTTATCATGCAGATCTGGTCTCATTCAGTTTTTCTGTTACAGATTCCTATTTTTTCTTCATTGAGTAGTAGAAGAGTACCCCTAAGTCTATGCTCATAAATCAAATCCATAAATAATCAAAACAACCTATAATAACTAAATATTTGAAGAAAATCAACAACAAAAAATGGTCCCTGGAGAACCACCGTACCAAATTAGGCCTTAATGTCATAGGGAAATGGGTTTTCCAACCGTTGCATTTCCAAATTCTCCCAAGTGGTGAACGACTTTACACAAGTGAATAAAGTGAATGTGATTGGTCGCTTATCCAGCGGGCAGGATTTTTGTTGCGGAAGCAACAAGTATGTTTATGGCCGGTTTCTCGGAAGCATCTTGCTAACTATTTAGCAACTTAGTGCTAGTAGGTTCCCGATGAGAAATTATATTGGGATCAAGTAGCAATAAATTGGTGTCTTAGAAACAACACTGTCAAGGAACCAAATGGAGAGCGGAGCATGCAAGAGGAGTAGAGTTTTATGTTGGAGGTTGGGATGAGTCTCCTCCATCATACATATTTTATTTAGAGGAGGAAAGTAGGGATGAAGATATTGTGGAAGAGGACGCCAGAGCGGGAGAAGCTTTGTTTGGTGTAGAAGGCTCCAATTATGTAGAGCCATACATGTGTGGTAGTATGCCCTGCGGGCTTTGAACGCACCACACAAGTACACAGTACCATCCAATTGGTTGTGGCGCTGTCTGTATATAAAGGGCCCTCCCTCACCTGGTCATCATGTTGTCCTTCCGGTTCAGACCTCGGTGTTTGCTGGCGCAGCAAGCCAGCTGCATACGGATACGCACTCGAATTATGCGCTTTAAACTAAGCACTGATCAAGCCTTCTTGTGGTAAGAAGTTATTTTATACTTTAATTCTGTTAGCCTAGCCTTAGCTCAGCTTTACTGATATATATATACAGGTGTCCCATACAAGCTGCCCGATTCTTCTCCCTGCCAGAGGCACTACATAGAGCTCAGTGGTAAGTGAAAAGCTCATTCTTCACATGTTTCTAGATTCTATATTTTTTGACATGCATGTTTGATTAGACGCTGAGCATTGAACGTCTGCGGAAAGTCCATTCGACTGTATATGGATGATATGTGGTAGGAAATTACTTTGCTATCTGAAACAAAACACAATACCACAAAAAAAATGTATTTCCTTCTTTACATTTTAATACTACAAATAGCTTAATATCATACAGACATATAATAGTGATATGCAGCCTTATTTTAGCGTAGACTTCTTCAGCTACAGGACTACGATGAATAGGCAAGTACAGCGTATAGAAATAACAACAAAAATTAATAACGCTAATACCAGCCTCGGCGGCATAGGAATTCAAAACCATTTCCCTCTACCCCGAAATAGCTTCCAGAAATACTTTCGCTGCCTTTGCTGAAGGCAAATGCCTGAAACGAATGAGGTGGTGGAAGCCGGTGAGGCAGCCTGTTTTTATGAAATAATATTAAACCAACAATGAATCATTTAGTTTGCGCAGGCATCTGGCGTGGCCACGTTTCTCCATCATCATTTAATCCCCATATCAAATGTGTCTCTTTTTAAAAAATAAAATACATAAATAATTCTTTTATGTTTTAAGTATAATATTATGTCGGCTCCAGGCCCGCAGCACCCCCCTTCCCGTCCTGGTGACATGCATGTTTGATTAGACGCTGCGCACTGTTTGTCGTCAATCGCCAGCCCATTTGTTTTGATCTGTATTTCCGACCGGCTGCCGATCCGCCTGCGCCGGCGTCCGTCGCCCTGCCTGACCCTCTGGCGGCTCCATGCCGCCAGATCACCGGTCAGCATGGCTTTACTTCCTGAATCCACTGTACTGATTCGGGCGGTCTGTGACTGCGGCGTCAGCCTGAATTGTTTTTACAGTGAATCTTTTTGTGCAGGAGGAGTGCTGCTGCGGTGGGGGTTTATCCCCAAACTTACTTTATTGAAACTACTGCTGCTTGATTTTTGTGAACTGAACTTTTTTAATATGAAATGTGTGATTTGAATGTCTTTTTATTTTTGACAGAAACGGCCAGCTCCTGGTGTTGGTGGTGGACCTTCTGGGTGGTGGTACTCCTTTTGGTTTGTGCACGATTTTCTTTTTGTTTTGTTTTTTTGCTGTGTTCTTTTGTAGGTCACTACCCTGATTTACACTGCCATCCTGGAGTTGAGCTGTGACTGTTATTTTAATGTGTGAGTGGTTTAAAATTGCTTTGTTCCAATAACTGTAATAAAATCATTGAATCTGGTGAGATTGTCTCAAGCCTCATCTTTAGCGGGCCTGTGTGCCTTCAAGGTAACTTTCCAGGGAAACTATTGCAACCTTACATTAAATTTGCAGTTTTAAAGTGCAGTTACCAATTTGGATCACTCGGTACCACTACACATGTTTCTGTCATGTTTGGTTTAACGTGTCTAACCCACATGCAGAACACTCAGAGGCAGGAGAAAAGTTCAAATGTTTATTTGATGATGAATGTACAAGAGAAATGATCAGGTCCAGTGGGGAACTTGTCTGGTAATGAGTGGGTTCTGAAAAGGTACACAGAACAATCAGATCTAGGAAGGAACTCAACAGGTCACGAGTGGGTTCACTGCAGAGAGGGACAGAGGAGTTAGTGGAGGTCCAGGTATTTTAGCAGGATTGAGAGTGTGCAGGGCTGAACCTGTTCAGGAGTCGAGCCATGTAGCTGGGGAGCTTGAGTCCAGAAGGCTGTCGGCAGGCTGAGGGCTTGGCGGAGGCACAGCTAATAGAGTGCTGGCAGATCACTGATTAGAGTTTCCTTCCAGTTTCCTTCCTGCGGGC
This sequence comes from Cyprinodon brontotheroides, assembly GCA_018398635.1. Classification (NCBI taxonomy): domain Eukaryota; kingdom Metazoa; phylum Chordata; class Actinopteri; order Cyprinodontiformes; family Cyprinodontidae; genus Cyprinodon; species Cyprinodon brontotheroides. Next base: position 3,480 of record JAGKQL010005711.1, read on the forward strand.
AGGCAGGTCTTAGACAGGAACTGTTCTCCAGAGTTCTTCTGAGAACGGACAGGCAGATCACCGGGCAGAGAAACTCTTCAGGGTTTAAGGTTTCAGGCAGGTTCAGTCGCCACTGGCAAAACACTCTGGCACTGAAGAGAAGCCCTCCGCAAATACGTGATCTCCTGATGAGCAGATGAGAGACAGGTGGTGCAATCAGCCCCGGCTCCAGGTCCAGTACGCCCTCTGGTGGACAGACCTCCAGATCCCAACAGATTCAGCACTTGCCTCAATACTCTGCAGCTCTAAGCCTTGCCGAAGACAATGACGTCCATCCCCATGAACACTGGGACGTAACTCAGTGGTAAAGGAAATTATTCCTATTTCAGCCATTGCATATATTAGCTGCGACATATGAATCAGGATGCTATGACCAAAAAAATTTGATTGACAGATTACCGTTGATATATGATTGGCCGAATTTAGGTGTACAGGCTGATGTATAACTAACTGGCCTGCATAAGATAATGTAAAAAAAAAGATTTTAAGACAGGATTTTTTTATAAATAGAAATTTTCTAAATTTTGAGACAATATTGTCTAATAAAGAGTACATTTATATACATGTTTAAGCCAGAATTTTTTGACATTTAAATATGATTTCACTACAACTTTAACAGCGTTATCAGTCATTGATGCAGTTTATTAGAGTATCTTTTAAACATGCCTACTGCAACCAGTGGTCTTTCTTACCTTGTGTTTCTTAGGCTGGTTTATGTTATGCTTTGGGTCCTCATCTTTAGTAAAATGAAACATGTCCAAGCCCTATTTTTTACCTGGGAACGAGCCAAACATTTCGTACAAGAATCAGCCGAATCCAAATACACTGAGTTGATTAACACAGGTGAGGGTTGGACTCTGCCAAGGTTGCCCTTTGTCACCAATTCTGTTCATAACTTTTATGAACAGAATTTCTAGGTCTAGCCAAGGTGTTCAGGGAATCTGTCTTGGTTGCCTTAGGATTGCATCTCTGTTTTTCGCAGATGATGTGGTTCTGTTGGCTTCATCAGGACGTGATCTACAGTGGAGTGCCTTCTCCAGGTTGGGGAGGATGTATTACCCCTTGTGGAGTATTTTTAGTATCTTGGGGTCTTGTTCACGAATGAGGGGAAGATGGAGCGAGAGATCAATAGGCGGATTGGTGCGGCATCTGCTGTGAAGCATGCGCTGTACCGGTCTGTTGTGGTAAAGAGAGAGCTGAGCCAAAAAGCAAAGCTCTCGATTTACCGATCGATCTACGTTTCTACCCTCATCTATGGTCATGAGCTTTGGGTCATGACCGAAAGAACGTGATCCCAGATACAAGCGGCTGAAATGAGTTTTCTCTGTAGTGTGTCTTGGCTCTCCCTTAGAGATAGGGTGAGGAGCTCGGTCATCCGGGGAACTCAAAGTAGAGCCGCTGCTCCTCCACATCGAGAGGAGCCAGTTGAGGTGGCTCGGGCATCTTATTAGGATGCCTCCTGGGCGTCTACCTGGTGAGGTGTTCCAGGCACATCCCACCGGGAGGAGGCCCAGGGGGAGACCCAGGACATGCTGGAGGGACTATGTTTCTCGGCTGTCCTGGGAGCGGCTTGGGATTCCCCCGGAGGAGCTGGCTGAAGTGGCTGGGGAGAGGGACGTTTGGGCCTCCCTACTGAAGCTGCTAGCCCCGCGACCCGACCCCGGATAAGTGGAAGAGGATGGATGGATGGATGGCTGGCTGGCTGGATGGATGAATGGTTGGTTAACACGGTTAGCATACCGTAACACAGCGGAGCCCCCCTTTAAACCTCTGCTTCTTCTTCCTCTGTTTTAAAAGCGGTGCACCGCTCTGTTTCTCATCTAAGCAATAATAACTGCTGAAAGCTATTTTAGTTTTATGTGGGGTTACACCTGGACATTTTACAAAGCTTGGGAATGGCGCTGCCCTGAGTGAAAAAATACAGATGGAACCAATCCCAGCTCGAACTTTGCTGAACAGAGCCAGTAACACGCAGAGCGATCTGAAGCTGTTATTTTTCAACACCCTGGAATGAAGGAATGTCCACTTAGGTCTTTCTCCAGCAAGAATTAACCACTTGAGACAGGGTGAAGGTATCAGTTCATATCAGGAACAGGCTGATGCACAGGACATTAGGAAATTCAAAAGAGTATTGCCACTCAGGGGAAGTAGGTTTAAAAGCGACTTCGAATAAGGATACAATAACAAAGACAAAGATATGAATTCAACCCTCACAGAATTATAGCTAAACTTGTCACAGCCAGTGAGCCACGACTAAAGGTAACAATGCACTCACTATCCTTGGGACCCCCTCATCATGTCCCAGCCCACTGTGGTAAGTGAGTGGCGGAAGACAAGAAGGCAATATGTACAGAGCACACTCTGTGTGTCTCATAGGCTCTTTCACCAGTGTGGTTTGGCAGCATGAGTGGCAATGTAGGTGGCTTTCAAAGATGATATGGAGACCTGTATTTGCTGAAACTAGGTATTCAGTTTACCTCCACGATTTGAACACATTGCACATTGATTCAGTTTGCAAGGATGATTGTGTCTATATTGCAGGTAGTTAATTAAGGTTAGCTCAGAATTGACAATGTGGTGCTCCTTACACTTGCTGTTGTGCAAAATGATATCCTGCAGATAACGAATAAATGATGAACTAGAGCTGGGGTTGTAGTTAATTATTTGACGTATTCAAAATCGGAGGTGAAATCAATTTAGTGTTCTTAGTTGAATAATTCTAGCTCTGATTTCCTTACTTACCAGGGTTTATGCCTTTCACCTCTGGATGGTTCCTGGACCGGCTGTTAAAATGCAGGTATCCCCACCAATATAGTGACCTAGCCTAGGTTATCAGCAGAGCTATTAATTATCAATCAAATAACTATTTATCTCTGTTTATTCAAACTATTATAAAAAGATGGTGAATCTGGCCTGAGTAATAAACTATTTGTATATGAATCACAAACAACTGCAAGTGAAACAATTATGTCTTTTTCTAATAATTCAGAATTTTAGAAATCTAACATCTATGCAAAACACTACACGGTATTAGAAAATAAACACAAGGTAGACTAAGTGACTAGTTTGAAAGAAAAAAAAGAATAAAACCCTAAGAGTCTGTTTAACTGGCTTCTGAGATTGTCCAAGATAGGCCAGATATCAATACATTCAATAATGTCCGTTTGGAATAGCAGCAGATATGATAATAAGAACAGTGCAATTAAGACAACTTTAATACATTCAGCTTAAATGATAAAGGTGTCAGGACTCCTGTCTGTGTGTTTGTGTTTCCATGTTTGTCTCCCTTCCTCCACCAGGAGGCGCCTGGTTCTGGTCCGCCTCCTCACATACCTGCAGATGGTTACCTCGTTAACGGAGTGTTCTTAAGCTTCTGACTGCCACTACCTCGACGCCAGAGTGTTTGCCAGTTTTGGGAAGTCATCCTGCAAACTGGATGTTTCGGACCTTCTCTCCCCTGGAAGGATTCTCTGAGCATCAAACAGAGCGAGGATTCAAACTGGTGGTTTGAATGCACTTTTCCCCAAGGATTGTTTGGGTTTCATCGAGCAGGGATTCATCTCCACAAGAAACCGCTCAAGTACTGCAGGAAATCTAAGTGGTAGTCAGCTCCTCCGTTTCAGTCTATGAGTTTACCTCCAACCTGGATTAAACCCTGTCCGCGCTCAAACAAACAAGTCACATTTGCTGGAACAGAGTCGCGGTAGCGCTTGTTCCCTCTTTCAAATCAGAGACAGGGGTTTCCCTCTGGGCCTGAGACGCTAACCGCAGAGATCTTCTGCTTCACTTTTCAGTCCCGGTTCACCAGTGTTCCAGAACGGCAGCACTGGACTCCGCGTCTTACCAATTCACGGCCGTCGCAATTTAAACCTTCACCCTGGTCATCTCTGTTTGAAGTTTTCTGCATTGTGGGTCAGAACTTTGGATAAAATCATGACAAGATTCGGCTCTGATCTTTGGCGCTCTGGAATTTAAACCCTGAATGACGCAGGGGTATTTCTGGCTGGGATTCCAGCATTCTTGTCAGCTGATTGGTCCAGCTGAAAACTGTTCCTTTGGCTGGAAGTTTGCAGTACTATCCAGATCGTTCTTTGTTCTATGTTTCTGTCCATCTGTCTGTCCATCTTATTATTCTTCTGTCTTTTTGTCCTTAATTCCAGTTATCCATCCAAGCAACCACCTATATATGTTTGTTCATAAGTAAATCTATTCAAACTTTTGATAATCAAAATGCTCTATCAATCTCTCCATGTCAGTCTCCGTCCATCCATGTATTAATTATTTTACAAGTTCACCTAGTAATTCTTCTGTCCATCACTTTGTCTCTTTTTTTCATTCTTATACTTTAGTCTGCTGGTTTTTTTTTTCATTTTTCAACAGTCATTGATCATGTATCGTACAGCCATGAAGGCAATGGGGGCAAAACTTTGAACATATTACAGCTAAATTCTCTGTCATAGTCATTATTGTGAACAAAGTATTTTGTGGCATCCTGGATCATGAAAATAATGAATTGTTTTTGAAGTGTCTTGTCTACTTGCCTTTTTTGTTAGTACATTATTGTTTTGATTTGTTTCATGTCTCTCCTGTTTCTTCTAGGTGTTTTGTTTAGATTATGTTTCTTGAGTCTTCTAATGTCCTTTTAAATATGAATAGTTGACCTCTAAGGGGGGTTAAATAAAAATAAAATCTTAAAAATTAAAGTTTGAGAAAGATGCTTTCTAATTTATTACATTTCCTTAATTTGGTTTAACAAAACAATATTCATTCTTTCACACAACATGTATTAATAAGTTCCAACATAGGCATCATAAAGTCCTTTTTATATTACTTAAATGTAGAAAAAGTTATGCATATTCGAGGCATGAACAGAAGCTGCTACTGTATTTTAAATAGCTCTTACAACTTTCACTGAGGCTTTTTTTTCTATTTATTTCCTCTATTTGCCTTTTTCTTCATCAAAAATGAGTTATGAAACCTGTAAACCTGGCGGTTAAGTTTCTGGGCACTGATGTTGTTTCAGACTCATGTGCGGCTTGTCCTCCTCCACTGCATGTGTACACTGAACCTGTGCCAGAGCAGTGCGCCGCTGCTCGAAGATGGGCCCTTCATTTTTGTGCTGTGCTGTTCTGCACCACTATGCTGGCTTCTCGCAAGGTGCCAAGTGATTTTTATCACTGTGAAAACAGCCTTCTTCCAATCTCAGTCCTCTTAGGAACATATAAATACATTTTACACTCACTGGAAAGAAAACAGGTAACCTGAGAGCTGTTTTGGGGCAGTAGCTGAGCCTATAGCTAAAAGGACTGCAGTGTGTCAGCATGTGTTCAATGTGGCATCTGAGTCAGTCTGCGCAGTGCTTGTTCACACTCAAACATGCAATATAGAGAGAAGTGTGTCTGCATAGGGCTTTGGGTTGAGTCTTAATGCTGCGTCAACACTTTGCACCTAGTCCTGGCACCAGATTTAATAAATCAAGCTCTAAACTCAGATTTTTATCTTAGACCGGATTTAAAGAATGCGCAGTATACCATTTGTCCTATAACTTAATATATCTACAATTCACCCAAAAACAGGAGTATATGGCCCCTCTTCGACCTTTTTCCATATTTCATGCCATATTTCAAACATAAATATATAAAATTGTTTTCAGTTCTTTTCCACATATTCTTGAATATATTTAGGTTCACATTCACAAGCCCTGAACTCACATGCTGAATTAACAGCTTATCCAGTTAAGCTGGGTGTTTTGGGTGGGAGCTGTCCAACGTAAATTAATGTTTATGATTTGTGAGGATCAGTGAATTAATCTCCAAATGCAGGTATGTGAACACAGGGAATGTGGAACGGAGAGGAGACAGTAAACATGTATGATAACGTTTTTGTCTTTGTATGCGGCTACAGATCAAACTGTACGACAAAATTGCTAGTCGGACTCATCAATCTAGAAGAATTCCCTTGTTTGGACAGGTGCAGTGCGCAGGGTTCAGGTAAATCTGCTTGTAGATGCTTGTACCTCTGCTTCAAGAGCACGATTTGTCCACCAACAACTTACGAGGGCCTTCAAACTAGTGATTTTCTTCTGACCTTAAAACTACTTAACATCTTTTTTCTTTTTCAATGGTAAAGTAAATGATTCTGATTTCTGATTCCTTTCAACCGTTGCATATCTTAGCTGGACATATGAATCAAGATGCTATGACCAAAAAAATTAATTGGCAGATGACCATTGATATATGACTAGCCGAATTTAGGTGTACAAGCTGACGTATAACTAACTGGCCTGCATAAGATAACGAACAAAACAGATTTTAAGACAGGAGGTTTTTAAAATAGAAATTTTCAAAATTTTGGGACAATATCGTTTGATAAAGAGTACACATCCATACATGCTTAAACCAGAATTATTTGACATTTGAATATGATTTCCCTATGACTTTAAGATGTTTATCTGGATTTAATTGGATAGTCTAGAGAAGAGGTGAAGGATTAGCGGACCACGGTCCAGATCCGGACCCACCTGCTGGCTAATCTGGACCCAACTTGATTTAAAACATTTATAAATTACCTCATGTTGTCCAATGGCAGTGTCTAATTTCACTTGCTCCGCTGTGAGCTGTGTCAGTCAGGGCGGTTGCCGCTAGCTACTTTTAGACACATCAGCCAAACCTGTGGCAAGCCGGGCGGTGGGTAATGACAAATATCCATGTTAACCACAATGGCTTTGCTAACACCGTTTTTTTTTTTTTTTTTTTACATTGATTTAACATTATTTCATCATGTTCTACTCACCCATATGAGTTTTGTGTCATTTGGAGCTGTTCTGAAGATATTCCTTTAGGTTATATCCAAGTAACGTCTTCCTATGGGCAAACGAGTTGAAGGCACAAACTAAACTGTTCATAATTTATCATTTATGGTACGCCAGCATTCATAACATGTAGGCGAATCAGTGCCCCCCAGACATCTGCTGTTATACTTTTTATATCTATATTTTTTTAAAAACAAAGCAGAGTGTGTATGACGTCATCCGCACGCGCCGGTTACCATTCATTCATCCTGTCCACTGAACT
>JAGKQL010005713.1:0-10789 GCA_018398635.1 Cyprinodon brontotheroides
TACTTTTACTCAAGTACGGAAAGTGAGTACTTTTGCCATCTCTGACTCAGACAGAGATTGCATGAGTAAAATAGGGAAACCCAGACTACAGTTTTTCAGAGAGAACAAAGATAAATAGCACAACTTTTAAGATACTGTTCTTTAGACAGATGTATGTATAAAAGGAAAACAGCAGCTTTGTTTACTGTTAAAATAAAAAAAATGGCGACGCTAAAGAAATGAACCTCATTAACCCTTTATAGGGCAAGTTACCATTTCTGATCACTTGCATACCTCTTACAAATGGAGTCCCCTCTGTCCTTCAGTGAGGTCTAGAAGCACAAGATCTATATCCAGCCATTCAGCAAAGATACATTTGACCAATTAGATGAGCTCTTGAATGATATATTACCCACTGCAAATTAAGTTGAAGTAAAAGTAAACAAGTCAAGAAAAAAAAAGGTAAAAAGTTAATCAAAAAGTTAAAGAAGTCAAGGAAATAAGGTAAAAAGCTAATTAAGAAGTAAAAAAAAGGTAAAAAGCTAATTGAAAAGTTAAAAAGTTAAAATTAAAAGTTAATAAGCCTAGTTAACGGCTATATTTAGGTTTATAAACTAAAAGTATCTACCTCTATCAGCATCAATGCCTCTAAGGTTATGTTGGACCAAAAAAAAATGTGTTTCTTTCACTCAGAGTTTTTTTCATTAATTTCTTATAGAAGCACTTTTGTTATTTTTCTTAATATATTTGGGCATGTTGGTATTTCTTGTTATTACATTGACATTCATTTTTGCCATCAAAATGTTACAAAGGTAATAAGGTCTTGTCCTGGATTCCAATAACACTATTGGCTTGAAATGTGGATTTTCAAAGGATTTCACTGAGTGCCCTATAAAGGGTCAAACTGTAAAGTAAACAGCTGGAGGTGTCATGGTGTGGGAATGTGTTGCTGCTGCAGGACCTCCAACATGAATTCAGAGGCTGCTTGGGTAAAATGTCTGACAATCAACGTTAAACATTAGCTGACTCTGCAGCATGAAATTCCATGTGTTTCTTTACATTTTGCATCATTTTTTGTTGGACTACTGATTCGGACTACTCTTACCGGCAACCAAGGCGGAACAGAACCTTCTTCTTGAGGAGGTGGTTGATTATATCTTTGGTTGGACCCTCGAAGCGCTTGTCTTCAAACTTGCAGTCATCCTCCAGAGTGCGACGAGTCACCTCGCTGCTCTGCACCTTCTCCCTGAAGTCTTTAAAAGGCAAACGACCAGCCACCATCTCATAAATGCTGCAACCCAGAGCCCACCAGTCCACAGATGTGCGGTAGTACTCCTGCTTTAGAACCTCTGGAGCCATGTAGCCAGTCGTACCAGCCTGCAACACAAGCGGCGAAATGGAAGGAAATAATCAGTGAAGGCTGATGGAGGGAAAAGAAAAAAAAGAGGATGAGAGGTTTATAAATATAAAGGAAGCTTTTGGTTTAAATGCCTAATTGTTTATTTAAAAAAACAACAGAAAATTAGAGCAGAACTTTAGAAAATTATTAGAAGGAAAAAGTTTGGAAGAGATGAGTCGCAATTTGGGGGAGATTATCAGTGTTTCAAGAGATGCAAAACAAACATGTATGCAGGACATGTTTACATGGACATCCATGGATATGCATACCTTGTGTTAAACCATTTTTAAACCAGAAATAATGTCAAAAGGTCCAAAACTAAAATGGATTAGAATAAGTTACTTCAGCTCAACGTCTTGATTGATCAATCTTTGAATGAAGTCATGCTTAAAATGTTACATTTTAAAGTAATCTCCGACGGAAGCAAGAATATGTATTTAATAGTTAAATTAATAAATTAAAAAAAATATATTATCTATTATTTATGTATTTAAAGCATGCATTGCATTTACAATAAGAAATCTTGTCCATATTTAATTTGTTGGATATGTGGCAGTTCTGGTTTTCCATACCTGCTCCAGTTGCAACTAATCCTATTTATAGATTTCTTCATATGTGAAATGTTAAGATCGAAGCCCAAAATGTTATGGTCAAAATCTGTCTTAAGCAGTTGAGGCTATACAGCAGGGTTGTATATTAATTCGCCTCCTATGCAGATGTGGATCTCAAATCAGTCAAATTCAAAACATTTGTTAGGATATTTATCATCGGTGATGTGTGAGTTTATAACACCTTAATATTAGCGGCCTGTTGTGTTTCAGAACTGATGTTTTCCACAATAGTTTATCTAATTAAGACAGTTCCTCTGTCTGAATTTACAGTTATAATCTTCATTCTGTACGTGGCAAAAATTTGGAAATGGAATGAGAGCAGGGTGTCCTTCAGCTAAGAACAAAGTGTAATATTTTGATAAGGTTGGAGCCAAGGATGTCTACTCATCTGCTAACGAGAATGATGTGATGATGAGGCATATAGGAGATGTGTAAAATGTCTTTTTATCTATTAATCGCGGCCACTTGCTAAGAGGTGAGCCTAGAGGAGAACAGCTGTCTTCTGTAAACTCTAAGCAACTTCTCTGATTTGAGTGAGATTACAATTTATTTATATCAAAATCTGTTTTCATGTCTCCTGGTTATTTAATACATATAAGTTATGAAGTTTTATTTAAAGAGTTTGTTCCGAGTGATCTCTTTTCAGGAAAAAGAACCGGAGAGATAGATTTTCAAGGTGCATACACAGACTCATTGTCAGATTCATTTTAACGAACAAGCATGTAAAGCTATATTTTATATCTGGTATTTGTGGGGCAAGAATAAGTCAGCCAAAGCCAACATGCTACTAGATCTGCTGTACATTTCTGAGTCAGCGAGGGCCATGATTGAGCATTAGATCAGCCGTCTTTTAATCAGATTACTTCACGGGGTCATGCTCTCTGCTGCAACTGGAAGGAGTAACATCGTCTCTGCTCCAGCTTGGAGGTTTGCAATGGCAACTGAACAAAAAGAGGTAAGGTAAGAAGGGAAGAGGATGCATCATGTCTGAAGACGATCTACTGAATGGGTCACTGATGCTACTTTGCAGGATACAGCCACACAAACCATGTAGGTACTAACCCTCTGGCAGATCATTTTTCCTTTGGGCAGCTCCACAGCCAGTCCCAGGTCTGACAGTCGGCACTGGCCCTTCCCATCCAGCAGCACGTTCTCAGGCTTTAAATCTCGGTACACGATGTCCATAGAGTGCAGATGGAGGATGCCGGTGACAATCTGGGCTGCGTAATAAACAACTCGCTCCATGCGGATGCCTCTCTTGCCCAACTCGTAGATGTGAAAGCCGAGGTCTCCTCCTGACATCAGGTTCATAACCAGGCACAGGTGGTTTTTGCTTTGGTAGGCGTAGGCCAGGTTTACAATGAAGGCGCTGTTGACCTTCTCCAGGATCTGCTTCTCCAGAAGGGCCAGTCTCTCGCCTCCTTTCTTCTTCAGACGCTTTTTATTCAGCTTCTTGCAGGCGTACATCTGACCCGTGTGTTTGACCTGTACTGCACACACCTGGCAGACAGAACAACATAGAATAGATTTAATTTCATTGTATTTATTTTTATTACCGTAGTACCACTGATCTTTTGAGCATCCTGAAATTTTTCTCTCTGCTAATTTTCTCCTTTCAATATTTACGTCTGAAGGCTGTGTTAGCTTAAAGAAGAAAGCGGGGAAAGTTTTGGGATCTTAGTAAAAAAAAGTCAAAAGAATAAACTTCTTGCATGAATTTAAATTTGACGCAAGGTCTTGTTAATCATTACTTCTAATTTGTTTTTATTAATGCACATAGATACATCATGAGCTTTTATTGCTTAATGTTTATAAATATATTAATTTGAACTTTTAATTAGTTATCTGAAACAGTGTTTTTAAAGAGTGAAGTGATTGTACAACAAAAAGGATCACATTTTTTTGTTTGTTTTTTAAAACAATAGGGTATACCATTTTTTATTATTTGTAAAGCTTCTTTGTAAAGTTTCAAAGCCATGTGAACCCCCCCACATGATTTTTAACATATTCCTACAGCACTGCAGCATGATGCTGCTGCTACCATGCTTGAACATTGGTTTTAAGCTTAAAAGCTAAACTTAATGCTGTCAAGCATACATGTGGTATTCTTAATTTACTCAAATAAAAGCTGATGAATCCAATTATTAGTTTTCCACTGTTTCCGTAAAATCTTGAGATAAGGCCAAGGATGAGGGAGGTCTTGCTGGTCTCCGCCTCCATCTCCAATACGCCTGCCTTCGTGTCCAACCTTTCAGACATTTTAACATCTTTTTCTGAATCCGACATTGTAGCATGGCATAGACAATGCACGCTAGAAGTTTGAAGAACACCTGTTGTTTCTGATGATTTCATTCAGCTAACCAATGAGTGTTTGCGTTATATGACTCATCCAATTACACTAGTTTTCACTAGACGTAGTAAAAAGTAATGGAGTAAAGATATAGATGCCTAGAAGTGTAATTAAGAACAGTAACAAAGTATTTGTACTGCGTTGCTTGACTGCTTCACCAACACACAAATTAAAATATATATGATTATTGTAATTTGTGTCAGAATGACAAACAGACAAGCAAAGACCAGTGTAAACTTCTCTGAGACAAACTAATCTTTGGAGAACAGTTATAATGATTTGAGTTTTCTGCCTTTAAAGGTGGAAAACCTTCCAGACAGCCTAAAGCACAGGTGACCATAGTTATTCTCTCAACTCTTTCAAAACAAGATCTGAGTATGACCTGAACTCTCCCTGTGACTGATGCACCTGCAGAGCAGAGCTTTACCAAACTCAGATTAATAAAGAACCACCTCAGATCATCCATGGCAGAAGAAAGATGGCTAATTAGTCTTAACACCAAAGCTGGATCTCAGACCTCTCACAGTGATGGTGTCAGCTAGGGCTGCACTGATATATATATATATATATATATATATATATAAGTAAGGAAGTAAATGTGTATATGTATATATAGGTATGTATATATATATTGCAGGGCGGGCAAGGCGGCGGCAAGGGCGTATGCGGGCGTATATAAGGGCAGGCGGCGGCGGGCGGTTGGCAGGCGGCGTATAAGGCGGGCGTTAAGGCGGCGTTGTTGGCGGCATAAGGCGGCGGCGCGCGCTGCTGGCGCGGCAGCGTATGCGCGTTGCTGCAGTGGTGCCAGTGGTAATTGGGAACACTCGGGGCTGTGACCCCCAAACTGAGTGGCTACAGCAGATTCCAGGTAAACATCAGAGGTCTCTGTCATGAATTACACCAACCCCAGGGGTGAGAAACAGTTTTATATATATATATATATATATATATATATATATATATATATATATATATATATATATTTTTTTATTTATTTATTTTTTTGCAACACATATAATTGGACAGCCAAAGGTTCCTGAAAGAAGATTTTTTACGAAATTAAACCCAGTGAAACTAAAACTTTTCCCACTTAGGGAGTTCTTGATTGAGCATATTACGACCAGATGAAAAGTTTTTTTAAATCCTTAAATGTAAAATATTTAATTTTCTTTATTTTATTTTTGATATAATGACTGCTCTAAGTGGGTCGCTCTGTCAGCTGAAGCCATGTTTTAGAGTCTCTATACTCCAGTTAATGATTAATCGCTTACTAAATTAGTTGATGATTATTTCAATAATCGGTTAATCTTGATTAGTCCGATTCATTTTTTCAGCCCCAATTTCAGCAGTGACTTTGCAAAAAAAAAAACTGGAGTGGAACATTGTATTGTAAAAGCTCATGGATGTGGGAACGGCTATCTTTTCAAATAGAGCTGTAAGGGGTAATTATTTTATTTTAATTTTCATTCCATTTTCTTTTTGGTTTCATGAAACTTTTTATTCTCCTTATATGAGAAAATTATCAACATTGTATGTTTGATTTGATTATGTCTGTTTTTGTGCCTTGATTTATTATTTTACTTATCAAAGCAATTTTCCCAAATTTTGGCTCATTTATGCACTACAGATTATTTTTGTATATTGCTCTTGCATTTTGGGCCAAAAAGTGTAAACCACATAACCCAGCACATTATTAAGCTCATAATACTGACTAAATGATCTAATTTACTGTTTTTTATCATTACATTATATTAACAAATACCATTCTTCAGAAGATTAAGTTGTTTTCTTTTTTTAATGAATTTCAACATTGAAGTTTCAAAACAACATTAAAGAACCGGGAATATGTAGTTAGATCTATACTTGTTTTGCCATTTGCTTGAATGCTATGTTGTTCATTTTTTACATTAATATTGTGTAGAGGAAAATATATCATTTCCTCTTAAGAAAAACTTTTGCATGTTCAGTCCTTACTTTAACTCTGTAAAACCCGTGAAATCATTTTAATACAAATTAAAAATGTTTAAACTGGAGTTGTCATTAAACATTGAAATAATAAATATTTAAATTAAAATAAGTTATTCGTATGATATGTGATGCATTAGGCATTTCCATATAATGTTTTTTTAAATACATTTTCTGTTCTTTCTTTTTCATCTTGTGTCTAGTTATATAAATCAGGATTTTCAAAAACAAACATTTCTCACTGATGATGATGAGGAGGACTCAAATATGATTTACTTGGTGTTAAAGACTTAAAAACTAAAGATGCAAATAAACCATGTGTTGCTGAAAGTTGCAACCAGCTTCCTATTGGAGATATTGTACAAAAATAAGTTGAATTTTATTTAAAGGTTATGCTATATGTACCAGTTTTATTTAGCTGGGCTCAGGGTAAAATGGCTCTTTTTACTGCAATAGTTGCCTGCAACAACCCTGGGCTTAGATGGTGCATGAAATTGGGAGACTGTAAACAGCAAGAGCTTTAGTAGATTTATAGTGAGCATGTGAATGATCTGATCATCTAAACATTGATTGCAGCAATATTATTGGTAGAAACAAAATCGTTTTTTGATAGGGACCCCAATAAAGGCTCTGATTGGCCAAGAGTGAAAGCCCTGCAGGCAATCTGAAATCCCTCACTACACAGTTTATTATGTTTAGCACGTGTGCTATGCTGACAGGCACATAGTATTTATTTGGCAGGGGGGGGTTCCACATATCTGGCTCAGGCCCTGATCCCAGCCTATATTTTAGTTACATGTTTACTTCAAGGTAAGTTTTTACCAATGTCCTTGTAAATGTAGTTTAATGTATTATCTTATTTATTCTCATAAGACTTTTATTACTGACCTCACCGAAGCCACCTCTGCCCAAAGTCCTGAACTCGTAAAAATATCTGTCAGTAATCTTCTGCCTCTCACATTCCTTCCACTGCAGAAAGTGGTAAAAGAAGGGGCTTTTCAGGTACTCCAGAAAAGGTTTTCCTTTCAGGTAATTTCTGGTTGCATCTCTCATCTGCTCCATGGCTGCCTCATCGTTTTTGCCTGCGAGAGCCATGATCATCTTCACATCCTCTGCTGTGAGGTAGGAGAGGAACGTGTGAGACTGAGGCTGACAGAACTTTGAAAGTATCCTCTGTTTGGTCTTGTCTTTGTTTCCGTCCTCAGCAAAGCTCCAGTGGCTCAGCTCCTTCAGGAACTCAGCAGCAGCCACACACTGTGGGTCAGAAGTCAGGAGAAACTGCTCAAACAACCTTCTCCCGATAGGCTGTTGCTCACAGAGCGACTCTGGAGTCGTTAATCACAGAAAGAGAGGAGGCATTTTGTTTCACCCACTCCCTGCTGCATTCTGCTTCCCTTCTCTTCCATTTAGCCTATTATAGAGGTGTTGGCCACCAAGCTGTCCACACCCACCAGGTCATCCATGGGTGGATGTATCCTGTGGTATACAGCGTTAAAAAACTAAGAACACTTACATTCACCCATCTGAGAGTTTGAGGCACCAGAGAGACCATCAAGATCCAACATCCTGATCATTCTCTGCTTCTTATCCCACAAGGCTTTGCACGTTTTTGTGAAGACGGCACATGGGGAAAGCAACTTATGTGGTTTGAACTTAAGAGGATTTAGACCGGTCTATTATTAGGTGATGCAAAGTGGTTGTGTGCATCGACCGAACTGCCACTCTGATAGATGGTGCAGTTTTCAGAGAAATGTCTGTGCAGTTATAATAATCCTGCAATAATAATCAGCTTTACATGCATTAAAACACCCAATTCAAATAAATATAAGTAGATATATATTAGGTACCTTTATCTATCCCTTATGAAAAATTTTTCATAGGTGTATCTATTCAGCATTAAAATGACTGCCAGTCAACCTTATTGATAATGATTTTTAATCAAATGCAGATTTTGGTAAAAACAAAAAAAACTAAGGCTGCTTCTTTTTTCACATTCCCTCCAGGTTAAACAAGGTTGATGCAGCCTTCCAGCCAGTTGCATGTTTAATTCAATTATCTCCCCCTCACTAAATGTATTTTTTACCAGGAAAGAGAACATTAAACCAAACTGTTTCATCCTGAGCTTCTCTATTCTTGAAGATGTTGGATTTTCTAATATAATCAATAGGTCCAAACTAGAGCAATGCCACCCTTACACATAATCCTACGCTCACAGCATAATGGGTAACAAGGTTACAGTCATGTAGAGCACGCTCATTCTAAGCCCTAACATCCGGAAGTAACAGTTAAACGCCATATGTGTGCTCCATTAAACTTCTTTTTTTTTGGTCTATAATGAGTTTAGAGAAGTGGGAAACGTTTATTGTCAGGATAAACCTCTTTTTGATGCTTTTAATTGTATTTGATATTTCTGACAAATACAGGAAAACTTTATTCTGCAAAAAATATATTTGGCACACTTTCACTTTATTAATGGGACTTTTATTTCAAGAGTGTCTGAATCACTATTATTCACATTTCATTTTTTTTATAAAAGAAACTCACATTTTCAAGATGCGCCAAACACCACATAACTGTAAGCTAACATGTGACGCTCCAACACATTTTGTTCGTCTCTTCTCGACACGTGATCCCCCTCAGCCGCCGATCTGCGCAGCTCGAACTGTGTCCATTGTCCTCATTCTGATACCAGGTATAACGGAAACATGCAACCGTCAAGGGAGAGGACAGCTCAGGAAATGCTGCCGGGAACACTGAGAAGTCCATCACCATTATCTGGTGCATTTGTACACAGTCCACCTGGACGCCGTGCTTATTTGCCGATTCTCTGAACCACCCAGTCCTGTTGGCAGAGCGGGCAGCGGTTGTTCTGCTTCACCCAGAGTGACATGCAGCAGTTATGGAAGGAGTGGTTGCATTCCCCCCATACAACTGAAAGAGAGGCAATAAATATGACCAGCTGAAGAGATCTTTTTTACAAAATACAATATATATATATATATATATATATATATATATGCATAAAATAATTATATTTCTTGTAAAGAGATGTCAATACTTTTGCACTTTAATTGTCTCAGATCTCATCATGCTTTTTTAGTACCAGCTTTGACAAAGCAGGCAGGGAAATAAGGCAAGTCTTTAAAGTATTTTTTAATATTATACATAAGAGAAATGGAAACAAAACAATTACAGGCAGCTTAGTCTCTTTAAAAATCACAGATTTTTATTGTATGGTGTGGAAAACGTTTTTTTAAACATTAAACATAGAGGTTTTCAGAAAAAGGGTGTGAGGCCTCAGTGATAAAAAATCCAGGGCTGCAACTAAAGATTATTTTGAAAATCAACCAATCTTTTGATTATTTGGTTGATTAAATAATTATTTATCAGACAGCAAAAAGGTTCCTTTAAAAGGAGAGAGACTTTCTGCATAATTAAAACCAGGTGAAACTAAAACCACTTGAAGAGTTCTCGGATGGAGCATATTGGCAGATGAACAATTACATATTTTTATCTTAAATGCAAAATGCTTACACATTTGTTACGCTAATTGACATAACTGCAGCTAACAGTGGGTTCCTCTGTCAGCTAAAGGCATGTTAAAAGAAGTTCTCCATATTCAATTAACAAATTAATCGATTACTAAATTAGTTGAAGATTATTTTCAAGAATCGATAAATCCAATTAATTGTTTCAGCCCCTATAACAGCATATATTTCATTGCCTCATTACTGAATAGAAATAGCTAAATGTCTTTCTCAGTGTCTGCTATAAAATATGCTGCAATAAAGATAATTATAATCAATGATAATTATCCTAACATAGCTTCTATATAACGTTATTTGGGCGAGGTATTGAATATGTTTATGTGAGGCTAGCTGTTGTTGTTTTTTTGACAGCTCCCACTGATTAGCCAGAGCTAGCTTGTGTGACTAACTGTTGCTTTTCGTAACGTTTGACTGTTTTCAGTGTGAACCATCTTACCAACACAGTCCTCTTGTTTATTCTCCGCCTGGCATCGAAGGCACGCGTCTGCAAAACGCCAAGGAAACAATTTGACAGTTTGTACAATTGAAACAAACTGCTAGCTTCTTTAGCCATATATCAGGGCTGAGCTAACGACTCACCCATAACTTGTACCCGACAAATGGCGCAGGTATCGCACTCAACATCCCAGCTCCACATGGCTACTGCGTTCCACTTCTTCAGGGAAAACATCTTGTCTCCACCAGACTTAGAGCCCGAAGAGGTGTTGTGCGACAGGACTAATCCCGGTTCGTCAGCGTCATCCATATCTGCCGCAAAACGGTACAAGCTAGCGTTAGCTTAGCTAAACAAAATGGAAGGATCACATCCTAATGGTAACCTGGTTAGCCAGCGTCCTACCTGCGAGATGACAGAAGAGGGCGCTATTGGTCAAATATTTAGTTCATTGTAACTTGCTTAAAAAAATTAATGACACTCACACACACATTTATACATATA